>NW_019774280.1:11394-98400 GCF_001039355.2 Lingula anatina
TGTTTCACATCTGTCAGAAAATGTCCCGTCAGGGACAGAAAATGTCCCGTCAGAGACAATGATAAAATGTGGCAATAAATTCACTGTAAATTGTTTTAAGTTTGTAATTTTTAGCTATAATCATTACTTATCATTATTTAAAAGAGGATTTTAAGTTTCATTTATACAACCTACCAGATGTGGAAAATATGAAAACTTTTCGAAGTCAAATGTCTCTGACGGGACACACCACTCCTTGTGCTAAATAATTTTTTACTCAAAATAAGTGATATGTGGCAGTTTTCTATGTTAAACTATTACTTCTGATTAGTTTAACATATTTGGTTGATAAAAACTTGAAAAAACAACCTAATATCTGACTCAGGCCAATATGACTATGTGTCCCGTCAGAGACAATTTTTTTTTTCATTTTTGTTTCCTAGTGGCTCACAGAAAAAGTACTGGGAGTATATCAATGAAACTTACATTATCTGAAAATTTGATTTGTTTTCTACAAAAATGTAAAAATTTTAAATTTCAATGAAACAAAAAAAATTTGACACCCATGGCACCGTTACCGTGTTTTGACCCTGTAGTTGGTTTATAAGGCAGTGTCAAATCTGCATCATTTGCCCCTTAATGAAAGTTGATGTTTTTGTTCCCTGCAGATATCAGAGAGCATATCAGGCACATTGACAAGGCGGTGTCAACCAAGGAGCCTCGCTATGTCATGCGTGTGGTGCGGGCCCTGGTGACAACAAGAAGAAAACTAAATCATAATGTGCTTAGGAAGGCCATCACAGGCTGCTACCCTGCTGCCTCTGAGGCCAAGGCTGATCTGCTGTCTTTTCTGGATGAGGTATGTCACTACATTTATAATCATTATATTATAGTCACATATTTGGTCTTATAAATATTGTAATATCTAGTTTTTCTTGATCCTATTTTTCCTTGGCCAAGGTAATGTTTTTTTTCTTTTGGTTGAAACAATGAAACACTAGAAAAGCACTGAGAGAGCACAGATCTCCACCAAGGCAGATCAATTCTCATTATTTAATAATTAACAAATGGATCACCACCCAAACCTAATCCATTTTAAGTCACCTCATTTTTGGCCTGATCTAAAACTAATACCAAAATATGACCATAGCTTTTTGACTTAATGCAGGACCAGCAGATTTCTTGCAGTGCAGGTCTTTCTGACTATCAGTACCTCAAAATTTTCCTCCTTGACTGAATAATTTGTTTTATCTTTCAGGCCACTCTTTTTTATTTAAAATCCAATAACTTTTTTTATCTTTCAGGCCATGGACACAGACAGTGGCACTGCCAGTCCCTTCAGACTGAGGTCAGCCAGGAGTCCACTGGTACAACTCCTCCCTGAAGTGGACATCTACCTACACCTCCTGGTCACCATACATCTGATAGATACCAAGAAATATGATAAAGTATGTTATACCTGATGTATATAAGACTTTGCCTGTTTCTTCCCTCATTAAATGATAAAAATCCCATATTGCTAGTTAAGAATTTCTGACCTGGCTCATTAAAAGTGATGCTGATTAATATTTTGTTGATTTTTTGCCAGTTTTGGTAAATGTTGAGATATATTGATCACTGTTAAAGAGGAAATTGGGTCTAACACTGCAAGGAACAAAAATAAATATGTAATAAACTAGTTTTACCGATTTTGTTTTCATATCTACAATCTTATCTGCAAATACAGACTTTATTTTTTTATTATTATTATTTATTTACTTATTATGTCCAGGCTGTCAAATGTTCCGACTTGTTGATGAAGAAACTCCTGAACCAGAACAGAAGGACACTGGATCTGCTGGGTGCCAAGTCATATTTCTATTACTCCAGAGCATATGAACTCACCAATCAGCTAGAGAGGATTAGAAGGTGAGGGGATGGGGCTGCTTTTGTGAGTGACATGGAGGAGGGGTCTTTTCACTGTCAGTGAACACGTAACTGAACCCACTGGGGCACATTCTGTTCTTAGAGTAGAGATATGAGCCAGGAATGTGAATAAGTCCGAACTGTGAACTCGTACTGTCATAATATTGTTTGTTTTCAATGGTGATCTATTTATGGAAGAGCTTTTGGCTTCTCCATCTACAAACATTTTTTATACTTGTTTTACTATTTAAAAAAGTAGTGTGCTGCGTTAGATGCAACACCTTGAAGAGCAAGAAGAGCTCTCAGCAAGCCTGCATTTCTACATGCCCAATGATCCACTTTAGGTTCATTTTCATGCCCAATTATATCAAGTGTGAATAGACCTTAAAATCAACTTATTTTATTATTATTTTTTTTTACAAAATGTATTTATATCTAGTTCGTTTGATTTCCAGTTTTCTCCATCAGCGCTTGAGAACGGCCACCCTGCGAGGAGACCATGAGGGTCAGGCCACTCTGCAGAACCTGTTGTTGAGGAACTATCTCCACTGTAATTTGTACGACCAGGCAGATAAACTGGTCTCCAAATCCACCTTTCCAGAGAGTGCTTCTAATAACGAGTGGGCTAGATATCTGTATTACTTAGGTAAGAGTCTATTGAATGAAAAGCTGGATTTGGTGTGTCCCTTACCACATTGTGTTATTTTTAGACAAAGTACGCATTTAATATACCAAATCAATGAGAATTTGATTAAAATGAAAGATAATTCTGATAAATTGAAAAAAGAAAAGGGGCTCATTGATGTTTATATTGCAGGGCAATTTAATAACTAGCTTTAGTCTGAACTGTGCCTTAAAACTTATTTGAAGTCAATATCTCACTAAACAAGTCTGCTTTGAGTGTAGCTATCAGTAAATAGTGGCAAAGCTAATATTAGATTTTTTATTTTATCCAACTTGTTTTGCATTGCATTATATTGTGTTGTACGCATTTTGTTGTAGTGTATTGTACATATTGTATTTTATTTTATTGTACTGTATAGTAGCTTCAGGAAAATCAGCCTGTGTTATAAAACCAGTGCTAAATATCTAAGAGACAGTTGTGTTGTTTTCAGGTCGTATCAAGGCGCTGCAGTTGGAATACTCCGAGGCCCACAAGAACCTCCTCCAGGCTATCAGGAAGGCTCCCCAGCATGCAGCTGTAGGGTTCAAACAAACCGTGAGTATTTCACCACTACTGGGCACATTGTCTGAGAGGAGGTGAATTAGGTTCAGGGCACATGGACCAGGTTCGCAACACATGCCTGGTTTGTGAAGAACCAATAAACTGCCTGTTTCAGGAATGAAAATAGAGTGTTTTAACAATTAGTACGATCCTTTTATAATAATGTTCTTCTTGATTTTACTAAGGAAATTTTTACTCTTAGGGTACCACTGTGTGAGTTTTACATTTTATATTTTCAGACCTTCTGAGGCTTCTATCTAAAAATCAAATCTGTGTGTTATGTTCACTCTTACAGTTTTCTTCCCCCAGGTTCATAAATTCCTAGTGACTGTGGAACTGCTGCTAGGAGACATTCCTGATAGATCTACATTTAGGCACAAAGAACTCAAGAAGTCACTGGCACCGTACTTTCAACTCACTCAAGGTAAAGAGTCAACTTGTCAGGCAGTACTTTGATGTTTTAGAAATGGATTTTCAGTTATTAAATATCCAAAACTCTGTTCAGTGGTAAATAATCAGTTGTCATCGAAACAACCGATGTGTAAAAGAAAACAGTGTGAATATAAGATAAGATAATAATTTATTGTCATATCTTTACAGATATAAAATGAAAATTAATGTGATCTGCTGATAAAATAATATAGTAAATTTTATTCTGTATAGTTTGCTCCCTGCCTTTTAAGCCAGCAATTTCTCTTTTAAAAAATTTGGAAAATTCATTGTAAGTTCAAGCAGTGTTTTGTTTTGTTCCCGTGACTAAACCAATCACCCTTTCTGTTACAGCTGTGAGGACAGGGAACCTTGCTAAGTTCAACCAGGTCCTGCAGGAGTATGGGGCCAAATTCCAGGCCGAGGGAACGTACACCTTGATCATCCGCCTGCGACACAATGTCATCAAAACTGGAGTCAGGAGCATTAATGTGTCGTACTCTCGCATTTCCCTGACGGACATCGCACAGAAACTTCAGATGGACAGCCCTGAGGATGCGGAGTACATTGTGGCAAAGGTGATTGATTGATTTTGTTTGTTTGTTGTAGAGACTGAATTTGGTCAGGAACTTTGAGCAAGATGGGGCTTCAAACCTCACATACGTTTGAAGGATTCAGGTTTTAAATTTGCCTGATATTTGCCTTCTATGATTAGGCTATTTTAAATTTGACTGCAGATTTGACAATGTATCTTACACCCCATTTCCATAGATTTTAAGATCGATCTATCCCTGTGGGGAGTCTCACTAGATTACTGTCAGCTTGGCCGGCTTAAGCGTCTGTCCCGCCTACTAAAAGCTGTAAGGGGTCATTAACTATGGTGTCCGCTCGGCTGACTGCAATTTAGCCTGAACCCCCAGTGAGTTAGGTCGATCTAAATCTCTGGGAAAGCACCCTTATTCAGAGTTGGTATATGTTCTCATGTGACATTTGTCTCCAGTATGCACGGGTGTATGGAATGTATGCCAGGAGCTGTTTCATAAAATATATGCCAGAGCTGCTTTATCTTTCTGTTTCTGCTGACCAGAATGTACTGTTTTATCATCTAATACTATACATGAAGCTGTAAACTGACCATGAGAAATAGATTTAAAATTTTCGGGTTTTTTTGCACATTGTTCACGGATAACTTTGTTTTACAAATTGTCTTCAAGTTCAGTTTGGTTGTTATTGGTTTGCTTCTTCTCCAGGCTATTCGTGATGGTGTAATTGAAGCTACGATAGACCACGATAAAGGCTACGTCCAGTCTAAAGAGAACATTGACATTTACAGTACGAGCGAGCCCATGATGGCCTTTCATCAGAGGATTGCCTTCTGTTTAGACATACACAATAATTCTGTCAAGGTAAAAAAACATCTTGAGTTGAGAAAGTCTGTCTTGAAAATAAATTAAAAGAATTTTTTCAAACACCTAACATGAAGTTAGATTTCCAGTTAACAATAATTTTGTTAAATGATAGCTTATTTAGCCAGACTTGGGGATTAAATGTCATTGCAATCAAAGAACAAGTAAAAATAACTGAACATTGTATTATATATCAAAAGATTGTGTTATATATTTCCATCATTTGTTATCCAAATTCCTAACTCAGGAATGATTTCTTAAAATTTGTCTTTAAGCATTGTAATGATATAGGATAGATTGCTTTTTTCCCAGCTGATTACCAGGTGTTTTCCTGGTTTTGACATGTACAATGTGCTGGGCATAGAATTGATGTCCGACTTTGTCATTGTGTTAGTTGAGACAGATTTTCTCACCATTGCTTTCTGTTGTATTTCTTATTTCAAGGCCATGCGCTTTCCACCAAAGTCTTATAACAAGGACCTTGAATCTGCAGAGGTAAGATGGAAATCTATTTTTCTCACAATTTTTATATGATGCAAGTTTGAGGTGGGTGAGAGAGAGAGAGAGAGATTACCATGTAGTAGATATATTTATTTTATTGACTGACTTGCACTGGTTAAGGCACTGGTTTATTCTTGGTTCAAATGTTGATGAATTCCACTATAGATATAAGGTTCACTAAATGGTGCAGAAAGATCTGCATGATCATTGTTGTATGAGATAAGGATGTTTTGTATATTTCACATGCAAGGACAGTGAAGTGGAGAAATGAAATAAAATCAAGGAGACTAGGAATAGGCCTTTTTCTGTCTTGGTATGGATCCATACTGGAAGGCAGCAATTTCAATTTTTTATTTCTGATTTAATGTTACCCCTGTTGAGCCATGTATGGTTTTAGCTTCTGTCTTCAGCAACTGATTTTATGTTACAATGAGTCAGCAAAAATCAGAGGAAAAGGAAGAAAAAAATCAAAATCAAAGTTCGACATGGCGTAGACTGTCATGTGATCAATGTCCTTTGGTGAAGGCTTGAGACTTCAAGTCACATTCAAAGATGTGATTAGTTGATTAAGAAACTTTTTTGTACCCCAAAAAAAGTTATTGGATGGAGGTGCAGTTTTGCAGCTTTCACAATGGGAAAAAAATAAGATATGAAATTTTATATCACTGATTTGAGATTTTTTTTCCTTCTTTGGACCACCCAAAGCAATGTCCACCCCTATAGTGTATTAGAACTTGCTCTGAGGTTGTTAAGCACCCAGAAGTGAATTATTCAGCTCTTACTCACCTTCGCCTCCATGTGAATTTGGCAACGATCTACATCATACATGATTCAACCCGCCTTGTCGTGACAGTGGGAAAACCTGTGCACTGTACACCCCATCAAATATTCACACACAACTGTTGCCACATGGAGCGCTGGATCCGGTGATCTGTCCCCATCCATGTTCAGGGCCCTGTGTAAGGTAGAGGTGAGGGTGACGATGTATGGCTGTGACAGTCAGGTGACTTATACATAATGAAGGGCCTCTGATTAGTTGGGCTGAGTCAGCGTTGTGTATACTGGTGGTTTGTCTTACGTGTAGATTCTGTGCTGTTTGATGATGGGAACAGAGTTAGGGAAGAGAAGTGATTACATAGAGGGAACAGCTCTATCCATGCACTGCACAAAGCATTTTGTTCTACTTACAATGTTTTTACCTCGACTGATTTTAAAGTGATAATTGTCAAGTGGAGGCCATTCTTGGAAACCAGGTAGCTGTGCTATCTAAATATGGCTAAGGTCAAGGTCATGGACAATATGGCATCTCCCAGCATTTCAAATAGCTCACAACATGATTTTTTTTTTAATTGATTTTTTAATGCCTAAATGTTTTGCTACCACAGAGGCATAATCTGTCTTATAATGATTACTACACTTCAAATGATATGGTCAGTTTTAAGATATTACTTGCCTTTAGGTTTCTTCAAAGGATGCACAGTAACAAAGTTATGGGGTTTATGGTGTTGGAATGTAATGGCTTTCACACTTGTGAAATGCACCAGTTAACCACACCCTTCCCAGTGCTTGATAATAAATGTAAAAATAGTAAAAATCAGCAGAAACAAGATTTCTTACTCTTTTTTCAAGGCTCACCTTGAAAATAGAAGATTAAAGATCTGAACCAGGGGTCAGGTTTGAAATCTACACATAAAACTTCTAATTTCCCTATTTATATACTGCAGCCGTTTTCGGTATTGGTAAGTGCTATATGGCGTTTAAAAGTGATTGATTTTTTTTTATTGAAACCCCCATTTTGCTCTTTTTGTTAGCAGAATTGAATCTACTTTTTTATATGAGGAGAATAAATTTACACAAGTTGGGTCTTTCATCCCGGCAAAACCCTCTCCCCTCCTTCACACATACGTGCACACACTGCTTTCCCCCAAACTTGGCTCTGTCTTAATGATCTTAATCATTATAACCTTCAGTGTAGTGCTGTGTGTCAAGTTCACCCTGTCGCTGTGTGTGTATATAGAGCACCTCCACTATGAGATCTGTCATACATATGGGCTGTGTGTACATAAAACCCAGAGATGCTTTTTCTTTTATCCTCGCTTGTTCATATAATGGTAGTAACTTAATCTTTATTGAAACCCATTGAATAATTGATTATGTCATCACCTGTGCAAACTCAATCTGCTGGTTACTGAGATTGCTGTTTCTGTTCTATAACAGAGAATAAAGGACAAGCCTTTTTCAATAGGAGGTAGAATACCCCAAGTCGTCCATTATCTTTTTTGCAAATTGTCACAATACGCGACCTGATACTATACGGGTTCGTGATTTGGATTATTTAAAAGAGACATTTTGAAGTTTGCATTATTAATTCCTGTCTCTGTCCAGTTTTAGAAGGTGTATTGTAGATTTCTTTGAGAAAAAGAAAAGTAAGTTAAAACAAGCAGGGGAAATGGTGTGGCATCTTTGCAGCAAATGCCTACAGTCTTGAACTTTGAAGTATTTGGCCACATTCATCCTTATTTTGTGTTATTCAGTCAACTAGAATTGTCACCTTGGTCTCATGTGCTCAGTCAGGGACACTGTGTACGCGGTGCAGGTTCCGCTCCAAGTCTTATCTTATACCCCGTTCACACTGCAGTCATTTAACCGGTTAAATAGCGAATTAGGTCAAGATTCGAATTATTGCGGTAGTCTGAACGCATGAGGATTTTTGTAAACCGGTTTCCAAAAATCCTACTAGCGAGCTGGATTCTCTCCAGCGATTCGGTTACTTTACCGGAAGGGCCACCTGTTTAGATTGCACTGCGCATGCACTAGCAAATCTCGCGGGAAAGAAAAGCAACATGCCAGGTCAGTGGACCCACACTCTCCATCGAAACCCAGCTATTCTCCTTCTTGTATCCGTCAAATTCTTCCAGATCTTACTTAAATCTTCCTTTTGACGACTTTGGGTTAAATTTGATGTTCCAAAAACAAACACACGAGAAAAAAACTGAGTGCGAGAAGAGCAATGATTGGCGAGATATTTTTGTTTTCATGGATTCTGCGCATGCGCGATTCTTCAAACCGGAACCTCCACCTGAATTTTCAGTGCACGATTCGGTTTCCCTTTGCTGTGTGTGGCCAGACAACCGAATCGGATTTTTCACCCGTAATTCGCATTGCAAAAATTCGGATATTTCAGATTGTAGTGTGAACGGGGTATTACACACCACCAGAAAGACTCCTTAAAACAAAGATCTTTATTCTTACCCTCTCTCTCTCTCTCTCTCTCTCTCTCTCTCTCTCTCTCATTACATAGTCAAGTTCCCCCCCCCTTTTTTTTTCTGTCATAAATCAGCCATTTTTATGTTGAAATTAATTGACTTTTAAAAAAATCACCATGTCAGTTTTTATACAGAACAAACCAATGAAAATTTCAGAAATGTTGTGTACTGTGAACATAACTGTTTGTTCACACTTAGACCATACTGGACTGGAAATTGGATGCAAAGATGTGGTTCTTAGTATGGATTCCAGTCTTAAGAGGTCCTCTTGTGAACAGTCTTTATGTTAGCACTGTAAAAAGCCAGGGAAAACATGAAAGCATTGCTGAAGGCAACCCCTCTATGCTGTGTTGTAGCATTTTTATGGGTGACTAAACTCACAAAGCTTTGGGGCAGGGAAGAGGCCTGAATAGGGAGAAATATTCATAATTCTTCAGGAGAGAAGTCCATGAAAAAAATTGAAAATAAGAGCTGATGACTTGCATTATTATCATGAGCTGTTTTCAGCAGTCAGAGACATAGTAAGATATTTTTCTTGGCATGGTCTTTTGTCATGCATTTGAAAGTTACTTATATCAATAAGGAATCGCCAGGTGGAATTTTAAATTTACAGTTTCCTATCATGACAGTATGCTAGAGACTACTGTTAGCAATATATTTTTCTCCACAGAGACTTGCTTTGCACAGAAACACAAACAGAATGGATTTTACCATGATGACACTGTATACAATTCCTGTTAAAATTACCCTTGGTCCAGTTCTTTTTTTTTTTTTTTCTGGAGACAAAATCACAAAAAAGTCGAAACTGTTTTTGGTTTTTAGACTTATAGCCTTCTGCTATAACGCTGACTAAAGTGCATTTCTCAAAGTATTTGAAAGGACTTTTTTTAATTTTTTTTTTCTTTTTTTTTTTTTTTTTTTTTTTTTTTACAAAATCACTTAAGCATATCACAGCAAATACCAATAATGTTGAAGGTTTTTTTACCCTCAGTGGGACAGCAGCTCGTTTAGGTGTGTCAAATACATTGAATGTCAGCTCAAAGGGATGACAGAATTTGAAAAAAATAATCACTAAAACACATGTTAACTTAAGGACTCTTAAAAGTACCCAGAATGGTGGATCAAGGGTTGGGTTAAAATGGGGGGAAAATACCATTTACCCTAAGAAAATCATGAGTTTTTTCTTCTTTTGTTTACCCTTAAACCAATCAAGAGCCCTATGGCTAATATTGTAAAGTTGGCTTAGATAGTCAGCTAACTGATCTGAGCAGTCTTAGCTTAAGATTCTAAGAATTTCTTGTGAACCAGTCCCCAGAAGAGCCTCACTAGCTAAATGCCTATGTGGCATCCAGCCTTCCCCCCTAGTGCTGCAGCTGTGCCCCCCAGCCACAGAGAGTCGTGTCACTCCACTGCACCATGCTTTAACCCAGAAGGAAATGGGGAAGGTTTTTATCAGAGGAGAGGGGGCGAAAGGTTAAACGCTGAGCTGGTGTGAACTGTCACCTGCCCGAGGCAGGGAGAAACAGAGGGGAAGAAAAATGCTAAAATTTTATAATCGAAAGTTCAACCTGTAGTGCAGGTGTTGTGTGGGGATGGGAGATTTGTAAAGTGTTAAAAAAATGGACAGACAGAGTGTCTTCTGCTAATACTATGCATAACCCTCCTTAACTACCTGCCTGTCTGGCCAGGCACCTACTCCTCTGTAATTAACTTTTATTGTGTCCATGTCACTGACATAAGTGGCCATGGCACAACTGCAGTTAAGAAAATTATATTTGAGAATAAAGTTGAAAAAATAACAAATAAAAACTAATATAGAACTATGATAAGAGCATATATACACCAATCATGTTTAAAGTCTTGATTTATTTATTTATTTATTTATTTATTTATTTATTTATTTATTTTTATGGAGGGGGGTCAGTTCCATATCATTCTTTGTTTTTGTATTTGACAACTTTTATTTTGGAATTTAAATTTTTGGCATTTTGGCACTCTGGTTGAAAAAAAAAAATTTTTTTTTCTGCTTGGTATGTTGTTTGTTTCATGGTAGTATATTGTTATATACAGATAGATAGCTTGTTTTACCTGTGCCTTTTGTAATTACTTTCACTGAACACGCAAGTTTCACCTTGGCATATTTTCTAGTTTTGTATGATATCACACAGTGCAAACAGCCTCTTGGATGATCCCCATTATAAAGCTGGATGATCCTGCTTATTTTGAAGATATGTAACTAAAAACCCAGTCTTGGCCTTAACTCTTCGTCTGTAGAAATTCTGGAGATAAGAATTAAAGAAATGGGTGATATAAGTGTGATGATATATTTTCATATTTAACGGCATCACTTTCTTACCATAGAAAATGATTTTTTTGGGAGATAAAAGACACAAAGCGTGACCCTCAGGTCAGTTCCGTGGTCCACCTTGAAGCTATATTCACCCTTATTAATTATGTGAGAATGTGGCTGCACTGTCTTCCCTGACTTGGGGGGCGACCTCTCCATGTACACCTTCTCTGAACAGACCTGAGGGCGAGTTGGCCATGTAAGCACCAGGGGCTGTATCACAACTTGGAGATAAGGTTCACTGTCATGCCAGTGTTTTGTTCTAAGTTGGAAGGGTTAAACGGTTATGATGCCTTGGGAACATGTCGATGTTGAACTGAACATGAGTAAGTCATTTTTTTAGAGAAGGAAGACCTGGAGATGAAATATTTTTTTCTTTTCTTTTGGCAGATGCACTATGCATTAGTATTTTTCCCCGAACTCTAGTTTCTGCAGATCACTACATTTACCCATTTAAACTACAAGCAGACCTGCATATGTCAGATATATATATATTTTTGATGATGATGACTGGAAAAAGGGATAACTTTTTCTCATATACACAGATGAGATTTTTCTGATTAATGACAGATCCAACTTTTGGGGAGCCAAAAATCTCATCAGCCTTGGCGGCCCCCTGCGTTCCTTGCTATATTTTCCAACTTTTTCACTAAATGACAGTCTCATCCCTGCATACGTGTAAAATAAAATCGTTTGATTAAGCATTTTAAAATCTTATCCGCTGGCTATATTTGATATTCCGTCTCATCAGTCACTGTCAACCCCTACATAGACCATATACTGGGTGAACATTAAAACTTAAGGGTAGTTTCTCCAAATGTGCCTGTAGTATCAAAAGGGGGTGTAAAAACATCAAAACCATTATACGCTCCATTGCCCGCTTGCCCCGATCCCGTCACTGAGTTGATTTAATATGCGGAATTTAATCACTGGTGTTTGTATCCTAAATGATCATGCTAGGAAGATGTCTTGGGGACAGGAAGTTGTACCCAGTACCAGTGGCGGCCGTCTGGTAGAGCAAGGCTGTCATATTCACCACTGGCAGGGTTGGAGGCTGTTTAAGTTTTGCACCTGTAATAGGGAACATGGTTATGAAGTATAACTGGGTTTTAAGGGATTTGTGCAGTTGCGTTGGGAATTTAACTTCAAGTTCAATAAAATACCTGATACTTGAGTGGTTTTAAGGTTTACAGTAGTAGGGGAATAGAACCACCATTTAGTAAAATGCATTGATAAAAAACTGTGAATGTCTTTATTCAGTGGAATTTCAAATAGAATGTATAAATTAAATATTATTTATTATGCATGTTTGTGTCTTTCTGTGTGTGTGTGTCTGTGTGTGTGAGAGAGAGAGGGAGAGAGAGACTATTTTTAAAGGATGCGGCTGTTAGTGGTGTTCAAAACTATAATTAGACTTAAATATTAATACTATTATAGTGTGAATAGAATATATCAGTTCATAATACAATTTATTTTTGACATCCAATATGACTTGTTCTCCTAAACCTATTAGTGGAATTTGACCAGTAGAATAAACTCCCATCCCACACACATTGCACATTCATATTGATAAGATGTATCTTATATACGATAAATTTATTTTTAATTTTACTTAAAACCATTATAAAAACTTAATTTACAACTTAAGTTGTTAAATTAAAGCATTAAAATGGTTTTTATTTTATCATTAAAGGAACGCCGTGAGAGAGAACAACAGGAACTGGAAAGCGCCAAAGAAATTGCCGACGAAGATTTTGACGGATTCCCGTAATAAATGAAGGCAGCCTAGCAGTTCATAGATTGTTTTCAGGAGATAGTATCTATAAAGACAAAAGCATGGACCAATACTATTGTAAATGAGCATTTGAATGTATCTCAAGACAGGCGAACATCACGATCCTATGAAATGAACTCGAAGGGTATTTTGAAGACAACTCTGGTGGTTTTCTGAAGAAAAGGAATTACTGTGTGAAAGGACCTTACTGACCATAGAAGTACCCTGAATACACGTGTGTTACAAACGAGCCCCTTGATATCAGTGAACGTTTGCCGCCACAGAAATACCTCGGATTCTGAGGGTGCAACAACAGTACTTCACGCACACGGTCAAAAGATGATCGGACTCTATGAACTGTTAAAATGATATATCACTGAAACAAATTTACCTACAAATACATCTTTGTATTGATAGTCAAATAACCGACATTGTGTAAGGAAAGTAACGCCCTTTACATGGTATTTATGGATTCTTTGTTAGTATGGAGCTATGATACCAGAAGCCAATACTTGTAATGTCAATTAAAAGTTTTTCACGATGAAAATGTGCGTGCTACTTTGAAATTTGCCTTTGTTTCACTTTTGAACACCAAGCTCGGTGAATATTTATTTTTGTATTAGTTCCGCCAGAGGGTCACTGCTTCGAACTCTAAATCCGCAGGGTGGGTTTCAGATTTATTATTTTTTATTATTTCCATATTTCAAATCGCTGAGTTGAGCTTTTTGGTGCAAGAACCTTCCCGTCCGACATCCAGCGCTTTTTGCTATGCTTATTTCTGTATAGTGTATCATGCAATTGGTGGTTTTGAATATTGCTTAGACTTTTAACTACGGTACAAAGACCTCCACCCTTACCCCGCCTCTCGCAAGTCTATGTTAAGTTTCTCACGACGGGACTATGAAAATTCTAATCGACATTATTAACAGCTAAGTGAATTCCAGGAAAAATAGTCATTAGAATATCACTTTGAGTACGATCTCAGGTTGGCGCAGTTACGCCAAACTACGGGAGACGGGTTAAAGCCAGGAACCACATTGCAGAGCACAAATTTTTGGAATAATAAACGGCGCTTCTCCGTCCAATATTTCTCACAATTTTTCACAGAATTTACACGGAACATTTCAATGAGTATAATGGCCGTAAAGACGGAGCGGCGTTCATAATGGCAACGCTATATATATTTAACGAGGTATCTTTATCACGACGCGTTTGGTGCTGGTAGCGTCGGTGAAGTCGCAGAATTAACATGGCCGTTGTTATTAGCGGCAACTGTGACTAAATTATTTACCACCAACTCGAGTATAGTTGGTTTTGAGCTGTAGCTTGATTGCTTTACTGTGTTAGATTGTGTGTATTGGGATATTTGTCTTTTTTCACAGAGTAGTGTCACCAGTTAAGGCCTGTCTTTTTCTAAGGCTGTGTTCAGAATAGAATAATCGTACTAGCAGGATCGATCTATCCCAGCGGGGATTTTCTCTAAGGCGCAGTCAGTGTAATCAGCTTAATTGTCTGACACGCCCTCGAAAATTTAAGTACGTGGGTAAAATCAAAGTACGTGGGTAAAGTTGGGAAAACTTTTTGGTCCATATGATGTTGTTCATGTTGGTCTGGGGCTAGAGGTCTTGTATGACAACGACACCCTTGTGCGTGATTTGCACCAATGAGATTGATTTAATTCTTTGAATTTTCACACGTCTACTACGGAAATGTTGACATGTACCCCTGACTGTCACCTGAAAGGGGGGTTCCTGGGATAATGTCAAAACCTCTGTCAATCCTCGAACCCCATAAAAGTACACACGAACGAAGCGAGCACAACAAGCATAAGTCTTCCACAGCTGACCTTTCTGAGGTTATACTTCAGCTCCTTATATAAGGTATCAAGAAATATGATTTAAAAAAACAAATACCAAGAGGCTGGGGATATAATTTTTTGACGCGAGAGGAAAAACCTGATAGCCCCTTGATAAACCAAGAGTCGTGAACGAAAAGAGAGAACACGGTTAAAATCTCTCAAAGAAAAATGGGCAGGAAATTATATTTTACCTGTCAAAAAGTGCAACTGCTAACTATAGGTAATTATTACCCAAACTGACAAAGATCTCACAAACAATTAGAAAATGGTAAACAGTTTTTTTTCTCTCTCTCTCTTTTTACCTTCCTCCGCCGAGGGGGTTATGTGCTTGGTTCTTTTTATCTGTTTTCCTTTTAGCAGCATTATGGAAACTGTTGTGGACGGATTTTGATGACATTTTCAGTAACTGTGGGGAGTGGACCGAGTTAAACAAAAAAAAAATTATAAGATTTTGGTGATGATCCATTGATTAATTAATTAATTAAATCCGCTTGTCTGTAAACAACATTATGCAAAATGTCACTCAGGGATTTAAATGAAAATTTCAGGATATGTCAGAAATTGGCTGGATTTTTGCTGGTGATGAGTAAATTGATTCATTCGTTAGTTAATTATTCAATTAACCTATGATGAATATTAATGAAGATGTCACTTATTAATTACTTAATTTATAAACAATTAATGATAATGAAGACTGATATCCATTGAGGGAGGACTGTGTTCTCTTCGTGGTTTTCCCGTTACCTATGATTTGCTTTTTACCATCACTACACTAGAAACGATGTAATTATGTTTCACCGGAAAAAAATTAATAGACCGGAATTCTTACCCATGTACAATGTTGTAGAATTAAATTTTGAAGGGGTACGGAGGTGTGTGAACAAATTAGTAAGATATAAAAACTTACCAGGACCCAGTTTCAGAGTCCAAAAAATGTGCCTGTTTGGGGTGTCTTCCAAACTCGCACTTTATTTTGGGTTACGTTGTTGTGACTGACGCTTCTTGCAACGTTAATTATCTTGTTTGCGTGTCGTGGTTTTTACAAGTTCAGAAGGAAATGTGTTAACTTTAAATGATGTAATCTATCTCTCTTAGAACTGCACAACATTGCAAAATATTAACATTTAAAAAAGCTTATTTGATTTGTTCACGAAAGAACAAAACATAATCTGGTCCGTTACATTTTGTTTTATCACGAAAACCACCTGTTATATAAACACAAAGCGGGCGAATAGGGCGAATCCTTCATTACTCCCGCATTCGAGTTTTGTTTCAAATCTTGAAGAGCACCTACCCAAGGGCCCTTATGCACGAAAAACATTGGCAACAGTGACAGCCTCGAATTCAATGGAGAAGAAGATTATTAGCAATGCCCGCAGATCTCGCGAGCAATTTGTGCGTCTTTGTATGGACAATACAGAGTCTCTTTGTGTGGGGGTTCATTCACGAACTCGTGTCGAGTTCTTGAATAAATCAGCAGTTCCCTGATGTACGTATTGAAACTTCAATGCTTCAACAAATAACTGGCAATCCTTTGAGATGGAGGTACAATCAAGCTACTCAATAAATCATCTGATGATCGACATGTAGTAAACAGTCTATTTTTTTACAAAAATCTTAGCGATGAAAAAATCTGGATTGCACCTTCTTGTCTTATTTGTCGTCATTTTGTGTCGTCATTTGTCGTTGTATGTATATCGGACCATCTGCTAACGTATAAATTACGTAATTACGTAGGGAATTTAATGGCGTATTTTGAAATTTTACTTGCATGTTTTGTGTCCAATAACAAATGTAGAATAGAATGGAAAAATTATCTAAATATCCTATCTCTAAAAATATTCTTGTGGTCAGCACCTTTTCTTAATTTTAGATCATAATTATTATTATTATTATTTTTTTTTTGGGGGGAGGGGAGTGATATTCCTTACGATGTGCTACACTTTTCAACTACTACTATAAGTTTCTGTCTTATAATTTTATCAGTCAGTACCAGCATTAGAATAGTTATTATTATCATTGACGTGTTGTGGGGAAGTACGGGAAAGGGGGGGGGGGTGCTTAATGCTAACTAAAAACACTTCTAAAAGCTTTGACTCGGCAAAAAAATTACATTTCATGTATTCCCTTTTGTTTACGTAATTCACGCTGTTATTGCTGAATAAAATCAACTCAGGAATGAAGACCTATGAACGTATCATCTAAAATATGACAAAATGCAGATACACGTTTGTTTTCGTTTTGTTTCCAGTTCTCATAAACAACATTGCAACAAAAAAAGGTTTTCCCACAGTAATCACGGGAAATGCATTTCAATAAATTAACACCAGAGTGATTATATTTGCCTCTGCAGAATCCTGCTAATACATAATATAATAAATATTGAGTAATGCTAATGCAAATTTTTTTTTATTCAACAAAGGACTTTTGAGCACTTATAAAAAAAGAAAGTAGCTCAGAAATCTAAGAATTATAATGTTCATTATTTTCCTCCCTCTTTGTATTTGTTCGGCACGCGACATCTAAACCTTTCAAGTAAATTACCCCGTATGTGGTTTCCATTCGCTGCTTCCCTGCGTGCAATTTAGCGTAGTATTACGCTTTTTGGCCAATAAAGACGATGCGTTGAGCACGAGCGCTCGCAAATGTGCCTCACTTCTCAAGGGCTGAAACATTGGGAACATGTAAAATGGCGATAAAACGGATGCTGTAGCGCTATAACGGTGGGTAGGGGGTGTCTAACTTCTGTCGGCCGTTCAATACATATATGTTATTTTTTTGTTTCTTCTCTACAAACGCGTTACCTAGATTTTGACGGTGACAGCTAAAACTTTCCCACTTTTATGCCCTAACCTACCCGAGTATATATTAGGCCTACTGTTTAGCCTACTAGTATCATTATTCAGCAAAATGATAAAGACATCAAATAATGGATATGACAATCATAGTCTACTTTTTCAGATGGTTGTGGGAGGGGGGGGGAGGGTGTGATCCGTTTTCCTATTATTTTTCTATTTAAACACATTTTTTTCTTTGTTTAAACGCATTAATGACGACACGCCCACGACCAGCATGACGACCATTTGCCCCACGTGAACTGTCAGTGACGTCAGAGGGCACTTACGTAACCAACAGCAACCAGTATATTGTCGGTCGTGGGAATATCATTCAGATTCTAGTTTTCACATACTAGCAATATGGGATGGCGGTGATTTCCCAGGTCCGCGCTCACATCTTTGTTAAGAAACTTGGAATCCGTGTAACAGAGAACCCGCCCTCCATTAAATTCTAAAAGGTTAGGGTTGGCAAGACGTAATTGGGTCAAAATTTAGAACGGGGTTTACCTGTACCAATCGGAGGGACTGGAGTTTGTTTATCACGTGGTTTCATGGAATAGTTATCCACTGTGTAAGTCAAGACAGCATTTTAATAATAACATGACACTGGGTATATAAGACCAGACGAGCCATCACTTGAAGTAAAGTATTTTTATCTTTAACGGAGGTGTCTCATAAGAGAGAGAGAGAGAGAGAGAGAGAGAGAGAGAGAGAGAGAGAGAGAGAGAGAGAGAGAGCTTATCTGTTAGTGTTACATTAAATGCTGAATGTCAATGTTTTGATTCACGCAGATTTATTATACTAAAGTAATGAAAAAATCAAATCAAGCTCTGGATCTTTCGTGGCAACGGAGATCACAGCATTTTAACCTTGTCACAAAGTCTTCATCGGGTGAACTGCGCAGAATGGCACCACGTGACATCGGGGACAACTCATATCAGTTCACCTGAAGAAGACCTTGTGACAAGGTGGAAACGTCGTGATCTTTTTCTTCGTAGTAGATTTAATTTTCTCATTATCTTAATTTAATGCTCTCGTTATCATTACTACTTATTTCATTGTATTTGCCTATTGCGTTCCTTACAAAGCAATGGCAAGGCGACATTTCAATGTTACGATTTCACGATTCCCTTTTTTAATAGATTTATATATTTCATAATATAGCTTAATTTTAACATATTTCATATCTCTTGATCCATGTATGCAATCTTTTTATACATGTATGCAATTAATATCTGATGTATGTTTTGCAAGAAGAGTACAATAAACCCTTATTATCACATTTGGTGCAAGTTAGATGTGCAAGTGAAAGCAAGCTTATGGAGAAAATCTATTGCGATGCGATCACTTTGTTTTAGACGTCAGATAACGCCACTGCTGGTCTATAATGTTTCTCGTCCATATTGAATGGGTCTGTGGCCATTATTAAGTTGTAGGCTCGTGGGAAGAGACGCCCCCCCCCCTCCTCTCTCTCTCTCTCTCTCTCTCTCACACACACACACACACACACACACACACACACACACTCACACACATGTACCTAATATTCTCGCTGCTACAACATACAGCAAGCGTTGAAAAATATGAATAATAAATACAGTGCTGACACTAAGTCGCACTCGAAAAATAAAATCTCGTGAAAAATTGAAGGGGTAGGTGCGTGTGCTTAGACCGGCGGCGTTAATTACATGCTGGTATCAGAACGCTTTGCTTTCTCTTATCCTGCTTCCGACCCAAACAAACAGTTAACGACGAGGCCACAAAGCTGCATGACGTTGTCTCATAAGCGTTTTCCTGTTAAAGATGGCTTTATATCCCATAGTGGCCCTGATGAGGAGTGATCATAATCGCAGGTGTCTTTGGAGACTCTAGGAGTTCTCTGATGGTTATATAGTAGTGAGGCCACTAGCTACCAAGATCAGTTGTCATTTCTGGAATTCGTCATCACAAGTCCACACCAACCCAGAGACTTCTTGGACCGCGTCTCTTAATCTTCTTGGATTGATACAGGTGATTTTATTAACTGTTTTTATCATAAAAGTGCTCTACTGATATACTCTGTTAATTGCAGTTAATGTCGAATTATTCATTACTGTCTGTCAATGTTCACAGGACTCACTACTGATATTTTCGAAGTTTAATCTGAATTTATTTTTTGCCAGAGGAACATATTTTATTATAAAAAATATCTTATCTATTAAAATCATGTAGGGATGTGTTTTTCAAAAGAAACAAATTGGTCAAGAGAAAGAGTGAACAAGGTTGAATGTTAAATACGGAATAGTAGTATCACTTTGGATCTCTTATTTTGCTACTACCATGCAGTTTTTGAGTAAGGTGCTAATTATGTTAATCATTCATATTTCTTAAATTAACATGTCTAAAATTTACGTCATATTTTTTGCATTCAGGCTCCTCAGGTTAACTACAGAAATTTCACAGATTCTGTGGGAGAGTGGCCTGTTCGTCTACATCTAATGCCACAGCAATGCTTGCCTACACCTCAGGCGCTGACTCCATGTTGACCTACCCGGAAAGAACGTCCCACAGCGACACCGCCTCTTTAGCGCAGACAGCACCACATATGCCGCACACAGTACATTCTCTGCCTGCGCCACCGGGGTTGATACACAGCTCCAATCCACGGTCGTACCCTTCTCTGCCGCCGCTGCCTCCTCCCCGGACGCGAGATTGTCGTGATCTGTCCGTGCGCGCAAGCTCTTTGTTGAACAACAGAAGTGATTCGGTGAGTTCTCGTCGACATTTATGTTGATATTTTTAATTGACCTGGAATAACTACGCCTATTTTTTATTAGAATCGTTGTACGTGTTAGAATGTTACAGCTGTAGCTAAAAGTATAGATACGGTTGCGGGCAAGAAAGGGAAAAAACGCGTTTTCTTAGATTTCCTGGAGTTGGACTCGCATTTTAGGCGTGAGAAATTGGTGACATTGCGATGATTGAACTGAAAGACAAAACCAAGCACTGTAGCTAAACAAAATCTGTGCCTTTATACTAAGATAATTGGGAAAATAAAACATTCACTTTGATATGTGCCTTTATTTTAATTTCGGGATCTGTATTAAGGAATCTATAGATCATACATTACATTTGTAATTTTCATGACTATAAGACTTTCCTTTTAAATATCTGTCTGCAAGTAAAGTCGTTACGCCGCATAAATAGTGTTGAAAAACCTGAACATAATCGTGTTCTGGTATGCCTGTTCTTGGTTGCAATATTCAAGGAATGTTGTACATTCTGTAGAAACACTTTAAGCAATAGCTCCAAAAAAGAAGGAAGTACTATACGTATATATATGGAAGAATAATGAATTACATATTTTCTCCAGATATTTTGTGCATTAGTAATTCAGGGAAGTGTACCCTTTCTACCTCCTCTGGTAATCCCGCACTCTTTAAAAGATTACATCATAACGAAAACTACGTATTTTTTTTATTCCAGAACGTTCCTTATAGGCTGAGAGGAACACGGTCACCCCCACCAAGATATAACAACCGTCTAGAAGCAGTAGGTGGATTTTTCTAAAAATTAACGAAGTCTTCCTTGTTGGGGCTTAGATTTCATGAAATGTGCAGACAACCGGTACCTTAACCCTTCCTGCCTTATATACATACAAAAAATTAAAAATATATATATATTCATAAACGACTAAATACGATCAACCATTAGAACAACATTGTGCGACTGTTACTAACCAGAGTGAAATAAGAGATTATTAACTAAAGGCGCATTCAGGACAAGTTGACCCGCGGACAAACAGATCCGCTGATCAAATATGGCTGACCCACTTGAAAGCTTGTCGCAAATTCCACTAACAGACACTCAATAGATTTCCCGCGGGGATAACGCGGTAAGCTTTCAAGTGGGTCGGCCATATTTGACCCGTGGATCTGTTAGTCTGCGGATCAATCTTGATTGTGAATGTGGCTTAATTAAAGCCGAATGTATAAACAGCGAATAGCCAGGGGGGTTCATATTATCACCTAGCAGGTGTTAAGTAAAGAGTTTTTAAAACTGGGCGTGTTGATTTCAAATTAGCTTCAGTCGGAAATTCTTCACCTAGAACTTGTTTTTTTTTTCTCTCTCTTTCTTAGATTTGCGTCTAAAAGAAATTAAGGTTCCTACAAGTGGAACATTTTCATTTGGAAAATCATTCCCGATTTCATCGATTGCATCCCCGAAAATCGTTACGGGCAGTGTCGTTGATACTACGGTCTCTCAATGCAGCCTGGATGAGGTTTCCTCTCATTACTATATTCAATGCCATGCCTCATGTTCTTAGTTAGTTAGTTAGTTAGTTGGTTAGTTTATTTCTTATTATTGTCAGGGCAAAGCGATACAGTGTTATAGATTATACATTGGATTTGACCGACTGCGTACATTAAATATAAACAAGACGATAAAAAAGTCATCTTAATCTAGTATTTCTCGAGGCACACTCTAATACATTTTGTTGTAACATCTGAGAAGCAAGAACGTGCGTATACACGATTTAAATTTGTGAAGTCAATACTTAATCTACATGTATATCTCCTTCCTCTTTGTGGAGTCTTTGAACATGTAGAAAAATTCAAAGATACATCAGTGATAAAAATCCCTCTTCAGCGATGATAACAACACCAACAGCAACAATAACAACAGTTAAAATATAATAATAATAATAATAATAATAATAATAATAATAATAATAATAATAATATGGAAAAGCAAAATGCAAAGACCTCAGGCTATTTAGTGCCACTCTTCATAACCTTTGCCCGCATAAAGAGGTACCCTCAGACGATTTCGTAACTCGTATTATTCTTACTCTCTTATTCTGTGGGTTACATACGGAACTGACCGAAGATTACCGAGGAAGCAAGATAGGCCACAAAGGGGACCGCGATGGATTTTCACGTAACCAGCGTTTTCTAATGAAATAGCCATGGGAACGCTAAGAATTTTTTGTTGTATTTTTAAGTGCATTATAGTAGGTGACTTTTCATTGCATTTCACGTTGTTAATTATACATAGCAGATAACGACAAAATTTGAGAAGTTTAGTCATTATTCAGCCACGGGTTTTACAAGTGAGTAGACAAAATAAACCAACCCATCTCACGAACAGCAAATATCATTTTCTTGAATATTTCCACGAGGTACTTTCTGCACGTCAATGATGAAAGCAGGTCTGTAATCGAGTGGTACGATTTGTTATCAATACTTTTGCATGTGGAAAATACATTTCTTTCATTGTAATAAATTTCTTAAAGCTTTACTGAACGCGTTTGAAAAAGTGACATTTTTATGTCTAAATATCCTACAAAACTACTTATTTCTCCCAAGCCAGACATTAAAAGTGATAAGTTAAGACCCCTATAATAAAAGCACCTGATGTCGATTTTTTCATCCGAAATTTCAGAGAAAAGTGGTGGTTTAAATGACTCGGGAGTCATTAATAACTAAATTCTTTTCATTGAAAAAAGGCACAAACTGTCCAATCAAACCCCAGAGAAGGGTGAGAAGATTATTCGTGGGAAGGCGATTTTTTCCCGTGGAAAATTAGATATTGGCGTGAAAATCCTTAATATGATGTCTTTAATGTCTACTAGCCGAAACAGAACGCAATTGTGTTTGTTGCGCTTGAACACAATTCCTTGCTCCGCAAACAGAATGTATCATAACTCGTTCATACATGTATATGGAGAGAGATAAAAGGTGGCCGGGAAAATTCTCTTAAAATGTAATTTCACTAACTCCTCATATTAAAGACACATTTACCATGCATTCACATATCTAGGTTCTCTTCCATCCGACCACATTCAAAGCGTGCGCGATCGTGTATCACAATTTTTGAAATTACTCAAAGTAAATGTTTTACATATGCCATACGAAGTGTTTGCATCACTGAGGGCAAATTCACTTCATTTCAATATCATTGCCCTATTCGTTTATTTCGAAATCCACAGATTGAAAGAATCATAAGATACAAAGGCGTAGGAAATTGGGAAGGGGGGGAGAGTGCCCCCCCCCCCTCAAACACACACACACACACACACACACACACACATATTTTTTCAAATCCTTGGTCATAACTGTATAAAACAGGACACCAAGCATGCCCCCCCTCGACCTCCCACACAAAAAAAATTAGTTGTATACCCTTGTGATCTGAGAATAAAAAGTGATACTTTTTTCTCCGTAAATCAGCAGTCATTTCCGTCCTCTGAAACGGGGCAGGGTTAACCCATGTTGACACATTGATGCGGCAGCAGGTTCCTCGAAATGAGCCCTTGCTCCCCCGGCCCACCTTTACTAAAGACTATTAAAAAGTGGAGTAGATAAACAAAAAAGTTCAATTTATTTATCGATTTTAATCAATATGAAATATTTGCATTCTTTTTCTGGCAAAGAACAGATTCAACACTCAGCAGATGATGTTGTAATTTTTTTGGTCGAAGAGGACCATGACCCGACGTCGCCTGACTTCCGAGATTTTTTTCCCCCT
The DNA here is from genome assembly GCF_001039355.2 of Lingula anatina. Next base: position 35,432 of record NW_019774280.1, read on the forward strand.
GATATTAGTCAGCCTGCGTCCGTTTTTCGGTTAAAGTTAGTCCTCCAGGTGTAAGGGCCTCGAATGCTGAACAGTGGGAAGAGATAGGAGCCCCCTCTATCGGCAAGTGTTATCTTCACTGTCTTCTACACGGATGTCTGTTGAATTTCTTCTTATTTCCTCACAGAGAAGAAAATATCATAAGAGGATCGAAGACCAAGGGAGTGGATTTGAGGACTTTTCTCAATGAAATTGAGTGGAAATTTGCCATAGTGCACAGTTCACCGTTGAATTGTTTTCATTAATTTGATAATCGATGAAATCACTTTAATGCATTACATGGTTCACAAGTAGGGAAAATAAGTTATAAAATCACGTCATGCATCCAGCAATATTCTCATATGCACATTAGGTATGATTATATTTTTCATTTAGGAGAAAAACGTATACATCTGCGCCGCCCAGACAAAAATTCTTTTTCTTTCCTGCACATCATTTCTTGGTTTGATATATTTCTTTCTACTAAAATATTTCTTACTATATTAATGTGTCATAAGACTTATAGATATCAATTTTGTCCTTTAATATACATATAGAATTTTTTCTCCTCGTCTTCATTTTTACAGCATATAAAACTGTATATTATGTTCCATTTTCTTTGATCTTATTTTTAAAAAACATTATCCATTCTTTTCCACGTAAAGGCAAAATCGGAATAAATTTATGATAATAACCAAGAAAGTTAAATTGTAAAAAGGTAAAGACTATAAATATATCTAAAAAAAAGTATTCATAGCGCACTGTGATAGTCACACTCGATGCAACCACAAGCTAAAGAGTAATATATTAAACAATGATCCCAATGCACTACTATAAAAAACATATTAAATGCCCGGACCACCAACGAACGATCCAATCGACCCCCCCTCCCCCTTCTTTCTCTCCCCTTCCTTTTGGTGTCACTGGACGCGAAAGCAGAAGCAGTTAAAACCTGTTATAAAAATCAAAAACAATCCCTAAAAATGAGGTCGGCCACAGATGGTTTGTAAGTCTTCACGTGCTCAGTTCGCCCCTCCCTTTTCAAGGGCACAGAAATCATCTCTCATGGATGACGAAGTAGAATTAATTACACTGAGAAGCCTGGGGTGCAATTTATATCATTTATAGCTTCATATCATGCATATATGTATGAGCGTCCCTGTGGCCCCCTTTCTCTCCTTCTTTATTCATCTTTTCAGTCCTCTCTCTCCCTCTCAATTTCTCATCATCCAACTTCCATGAACAATGCCCGCATGTTCGTACACGGCAATGACAAAAATCTATCATAAATCATTGATCTCTTGAACAGTATTGTCTCAGAACCTTTGCTTCCAATTGGTTATAATTTTTAAAAAATTCAACGAAGTCGGAATCAATACAAGTGTGGTAGGGTTTTCTTGCCAAACGCTTCGGCAGATATCAGCACTAGTGCGGGGCCGAGGACGCTACTTAAGGCGCTTTTCCTGTGGGAAGACGGAAGGACAGATTGCCGGACGGAAGCCCCGAGACGCAAAGTCACCCTGGGCCGCGGCTTCGCTGAATACTAGTCGTGATATCGCGGACGCTCCAAACGTCCCCTTGTTTGATGTTAACATGGTTCATTATTTGCCGGTGTGTTTTATGGTTCGGCATTTTGTCATTATTATTACTTTTATGTTGGACAGGGGAATCGAGTGTGTGAACGTTATTTTTTTTAACATACTCAGTTTTACTTGCTAAGTTGTTTATTTTTTTTTCAATATTTCAGAATTTCAGAGAAGTCGAGTTGTCGAACAAATGTGTGTAATTTCAGGTAAAAGTAGCCAAAGAGACAGAAAATACACAAATTTAACACAAATACACATTTAGCACCTTTTCGCTGTTAATTTGTCATTCTGGAGAAAAACAGGAAAAGCAAAGGCAAATTAACGAAAAGTGATAACTCGTAAGGCTGTCAAGTGGTTAGCAGTTTATATTGTATCCCCCCTGAAATATTGGGCTAGGCTTATGGCCAGGCAGCGTCTTAACTGAATTAAAACCTTATAGCTATAAGATCTCAGCACACATAAAAAACCACCCAGCCTTCCTTGGCAACTCGCCATCAGCAGGGTAAGTCGTGCCGCATATCAGGCAGTTACGGGTATTTTGGCCGGTGTTATCGAAACTCGGGGTTAATTTTTAATTGAATTTTCAATAAAAACCAGTCTGGTCTCATATTATCCGTGACCTCCCCCCTACGATTCTTCAGCTTGGCACTACCAACGTGTAGCGCCAGCTGGACGAGTCGAAGCATTAGTATGCGGACTACGAGCCTTATATCCAACTCCTCCCTCCAGGGGGAAAATACGTCATCATTTGGCCTCCCACCCCTCACGAGAAACAGCCCTCACGTGGGGCTCGCAACCAATCACATTCCCCGGGCTGCCCTATGACGCACGAGTCTTAACCCATATTAGGAAATCTACCCTCAGTTGCCCCCACCCCGCGTACCGAAGTGCTGAGGGTCGGGGAAATGGTATTACCAGCAGAAATTCCTTTGTGTGAGCGAGGGGAATTTTCAATGTTGATTTCACCGCTGTGGATCCGATGATTCGGACCAGCCACCATCGTGTATTGTAGGTAAGCGTGTATGATAGACAGAACTAGGACTCTGCCCAGACGCAAGCTGTTGAAGGGAGGGAGTTGGATTTAACGTTAAAGTGCCAGCTGTTTGGCCCAGCAAAGCCACAGACGCACAAAGCGAACGCAGGGGTCAAATAGCGGACACGACGCGGGGGAAAATTTCTCGTCAGCAGAAATGATGGCTTAACGGACGGTCTGTCGCTCTTACGATTACACAGGTAGACTTGGAGAGGTGAGTTAGGTGTTCAGCAGCTCGATCTTAGTGTCTTCAGCGTCGTATCAACCTTCTTGTGATTCAAACCTTGCTTAAAAACAAGGGGAGTTTGGCCGGCCATTTTGCCACTCACAATGTATGTAGCGATCGATGGGTGACGTCGATTCTTTATTAGGTTTGCTATGGAGGCAGGTCTCTTTAACATTTGTAGATTCAACAGTTTGTTGAACTGAGGGGTCAGTTACATTTTCAAGAGTGAAAGTAGGAATCGTAATTGAAGATGAATTAACAGTTACGTGAAGAATTTAACAGGAAAAGCCGGGAATTATTGAAGCCAGCAGAGGGCGCTGTTTATCGAGATTCAGGATAGGCTCACACGATGTAAACACGAAGAAAAATACATATCAACAGACATATAAACAGTGTTTGACTGTTCGATGAACTGTTTTTTTTTATTCTAAAAAGGGTGTCCACATTGTCATTATTTTTGTTTCCATTTTTTTTTGCCTGGATATACTCAGAAAATATTTAACAGCATTTTAAAATCTTCATCATTGGAAGAGGCAAATATTTATTTGTCAATGATTTTTTGAATGAAAAAATATTTCATTTGAATTAAATTTTCTTTTTATTTTAATACTGATTCTATTTTCCAACAGACAGAAAGCGATATTAATCTTTATGATTTATTTGTGACATCCACTTTTCCCCTGGCACATGAGAACATTTAATATTTATTTAAATGTTGCATAACCATTTTAGGACTATGGCACATTAATAATTAAAATCTGGGATATGTGTAGGCCTAGTTTTAATTGAAGAACAGTTTGAGTTTCTGTATTTTTTGTTTTTGCAGGAAAAACTCTATTAAAATTTTCTGTTTTCAAAAAATGAATTTCCTCTAATTTCAGCTTTATTTATTACAAAAGGGACAGGTGTGCAATCAGGGACGGCTTATGATGACGTCCACGGTGCCGAGTAGCCAGTCAGAGCTCCAGCTATATAGAGTTCTACAGAGGGCCAATTTGCTCCAATACTTTGATATCTTCATTGCTCAAGGTAAGCCGTCAGAGTCGCGGCGAAATAGAGCCCTAGCAGCACCGTGAAGGTTCATTGGTTCAAATGTTCAATGAAGAACCCTTGGACCAATAAACCGTCTTATTTACAAAAAATGTTGAAACTGTTATGATATTTTGGACCAGTGAACCTTCGGCTATCGAGACGCACCTGGTAAAATGATGGTACAAGTTGATCTGCAGTCTAACAGATCCACAGATCAAATATGGCTGACGCACTTGAAAGCTTGCCACAAAATCCCCTAATATTATACACTGAACAGATTTCCCATTGTCAGTATGCAGTAAACTTTCAAGTGGGTCGGCCATATGGATCTGTTACTGTGGATCAAATATGGTTTTGAATGTGGGAAATGAGCGTTAGTGTTGTTATACTAGACATGAAAGTCTTCCAAATCTGTGTATTTGGATTTTGTGTTTATCCCCCCCCTCCCCTTGATCCCCCGTATAGAGCTGCACACCTTCGGTGCTTGTATTTACAGTATTTTTTTTTTAAACTGTCCATTTTCATTACTGATGATATTGCTCAATGTTCTTAACACCTGGGTCACACAAGCATCACTTCAGTGATAATTAAATATCTCATACATAAAGTAATTTAATAAAACTGGTAGTTCATAAAAATGTGATCTTATAGAAATGCAGGTTTATATCACACCTGTATCATTATGGCCCTTCCTCCTTGCAAATGAAAAATCAACTACACAATGCCCTTAAGGGTCATTTTCACAATCAGACATGAATTGTACCAAGATTACAGCAAGATTGCAATGATTTCCAGAGATGATTGTCTAAAATTTTGGGTCAGATAACACCAGGGCCAAGACCTTAGGGCAAATGTGTCTATAATTTGTACTGTGGTGATGGGTGATACTCTGAACCCTTGCTACCCCATGTGGCTGTTTATATCATATCAGGTCTTACTGGCCCAGCCAGTCTCATTCAGTATGTTCACTGGATTCATCAAAAATATTCCAGCTTGGTGCATGAACACTGATGAGACTTTTCCGACTTTTGTCGGAATTCCAACTTTTTCATGGTCATTTGGGTCATTCTTGTGAATCTTGTACTCTGGATCCCCTGCTAATTTTCCTACTTTTTCTGCGTGGACTGGTCTCATCCCTGAGTGAGTTGCAGTTTATCTCCAACAGAGTTGATTGTATATAAGTACTGTGATCTCAGTGCAGTTTTAGGGTCCATTCCCAATAAAATTTATCTGTGTAGCTCATATATGGCAAGACCCACTTCGTACCCAGGCCCATATTTAATTGCTCTGCCCCTGGTAGGACAGTGCCTGTGGGAGATGGGGAAACCATTACATTTTTGTTAGTGGATTATGCTGCTTTCTTTCAAGTGGGAACCATATTTGATCCTATTTGAGACACTCAGAATAACACACCTGTTGTTACGAATGTAAGCTTACAATCACCAGCTTTTCTTTGTTCTTCTCAATGCATGTTAATCTGATTGCATTCAACAAGAATCCACTTTGAGTTGGATCAAAATATGTAGAATAATAGACTCTTTGGGTGTCTGATACTTCCTGTACCATTTAACCAATTGGACCAATTTAAGACCGATATAGAATCGGTCCAGGTTATGATTTGTGTGAACAGGCTTAGTGGTCTCTGTGCATGGAGATACACGCTGGCTGTTGTACAGGTCATAGCCTTGTTTATATAGTTTACACAGTCAACTTTGGACAACACCCACCCACTTTGCTCCTGATATCTCTCCTATTGTGTTGAAGGATAAAGAGAGAGAGAGGAAGTGGGGTTTTTTGTATGTGTATGTGTGCATGAATACCGGAGAGTGAGAGAAAGAGAAAGTAGGGCCTGATACTTGTATAATGTGTTTTTTAGACACTGGTTTGGTTGGTCAACTAGGTCTGAAAATTTGCTTGCCCCATTCCTTAAAAAAATGTGTAACTTTTGAGGGAGTGGGGGGGGGGGGGGGGGGGGGGGGGGGGGCAATCCAGTACAATTTATGTTGGACAAGCAATCCATTAGCAAGTCACTTGCATTTGTGGGAGAGCATGACTTACAGTCCAGTTGCTTGACTACAGTAATCATTTGTGCTGGACAAGTACACCAGTAATTATGTCAAATCCCGGAGAGGGGTGGATGAAAGGGGGAGGGGGGCCGAGGGAGAGATTAGGCACACGAGACATGTGACCTATTGACTCCTAGCACAGGTCAACAGTGTGAAATCTGAGACCTCGCCTAATCAACCCAACCGTGAAACTCCCTTGCACCCATGTATTTCTGGTGCCCAGTGGCTTTTATAGCAGGCACTTGTCCATAACTCCCTTTACCTTTTAGGATTAGCACTGCACTCAAACCAGATGGACAACTTTTAAACAGAAATGGAAATTCAATTATTTGTATTATTTTAACCATTGTTATGATATTAAGATAGGGGCAAAATGCCCATCATTAAAATCTCCTCTGATTCAGCATATCTTATGTCACAAAATTTTCATTTGGACAAGTTTTCTGCTTTAAATTGAAAAAATCATTTTCTGCTTGGCAGTTTTTCATCTCAGATGCCCCCCCCCCCCATCATAAGGTCACTGAGCTATTTCTTCCTACCTTTTTCCATACCACAAAAATCATGTCTGTATATTTAACTACAGATGTATAAACAATAATCAAACCCTGTTTGCTTGTATATAGATTCAAGGAAAGTCTTGCTGCACAAAACCTAATAGAATTAAGAGTCTCAGAAGAGTTGTTCACTGGGATTTTCGGTTGTTTAGAACTGGTGATACAAATATACAAAATATATTTTCATAGTGAGAAAGTAATTCTACTGTTTTTATAACTCATGGGTCACAGCATGTTGCAAAGCAATCAACTTGAGACTAATTATAAAATGCTCTCGTATACTAGCCCCCCCCCCCCCAAAATGGCTGATTTCAAAAGAAAAAGGGAGTTTGTGTAGTCTTTTGGCCTGTACTCAGGTTAAAAGTCCTGTCTTAAAATGTCTCATTTCGGAAGAAAAATAAATGGCGGTGGTTGTGTTGTCTTCACAAACTCCCCTAGTTTACTGAGTTTGGCTCCAGCATCTCTTCAAAGCAGACTCTTTTCTTTTTAAGTCTCTGAGGGTTTTTTCACAAAAGAACTGAATTTGTAAATATTCTTTAAACATCAAACATTTTAGTCTACAGAATTAGTCCATTAATTAGAGTTTGTCAGCAGGCCACTAGTGGGGGGGGGGGGGGTGTTGAAAGAAACTGCCCTGTTCGCTGGGAAAAGGTCTGCGATTGGCAAAATTTGATCTCGGTACATTATGGTTTTTTAGAAAATAACCCCCCCCCCCCCTCTCCTTTGAAATCCCTGGCTAATGCCCTGAAACATCAGCAACAACTTTTTTCCTAATAAAAGTGGCTCAATATTTCATTTATTTGGACTACAACTAATGTATCTCAGACCAAAGTATACAAAATAGTGCTTAAAGTAAAGGCAAACACCCTTTCGAGGCCCCCAGAGTTAAATAAGTACATCTGTCTGGAGAGGCAGAGCCAACCCTCTGAACCCTAACATGATGGATTAGCAAACACCCCGTTTCCCAGGGTACTTCCACCTACGGCTCGGGTATGAGGATAGGTTGGATGACTCACTGATGGACCTGTGGAACTCGGGTTGAAGAATTCTAGGTCATTCTATTCAGGTACAGCACTGAGTGTTGTCTGTATCGTAAACGACGGGTATTGTTTTATTGTACGGCATAGGGATTGTAACAGAGGTTATAGAAGATTATGTGACCCTTATCTCTAAGTGCATTGAAGTGATATTGTCTTGGGTTTTTTTAAGCTTTGGCATGTTGTAATACTTTTTTTTACTGAATGAGAAGGAGAAATGGGATTGTATTGTCTCTGTGGCAGTATTGAATGTTTATCGTGATAGAAACGGATGTGGTAAATTTGACTGAGAATTATTTAGTTGAAGAAATTTTTCAAATTTGTCTGTCATGTCATCTTTGGGGTACACATTAAGTATCACAGAAGGGTGCAAAAATTCAGAAATATTTCCTCTAGTTATTAATTGACCAATTAGTTAGAATTAACAAGGATGATTATATTATGATTGTTCTCATCACATTATCTCTTTACCCTGAGAAACAGAGGACTCTCTTATGACAGGGCTGTGACAGAAATTTTCAGTCTAAGACTCTACCTCAATGACACAGCCTCAGGCCTTTCAAAACCAGCCATGTTTAATATTCCAGGAGTATTATTATTATAATGGATGTATCTGCGACATGTAGCCAATGTGGGCACATGAAATATATATTGTGACATTTAATGATACATAAATATTAATTGTGCTCCATTGGCAAGCGTAGGGACCAAGGACCTGGGGGGGGGGGGGGGGGGGGAGGAGAGAGGGGGAGGGGTTGACATCATTACTTGTCAGGGTGACTGGTATGATAAATGGCAATCTGAGTACAGGGAGCTGCAGCCTATGAATAACCTGAATGTGTGTGTGTGCCTGGTGAAATGGTGGGCAGAAAGTTGCTTTTCTATTTATGTATTTGGTTTTAGTCTGGTTTTTGTCACTACTTGGGTGGTCGAGGTCAGTCCGTTTGCCTGGTTTTTACCTCCCTAATGTTGCCACCATAAGGCAGGTCACCAATGTTGCTGGCACTAGTCAAAACTGAATTTAAGATATCTTTTGTATGGTCATGAGGAAAGGAGGTTCTCCATTTTAATTTAATTATTCAAAACAATTTTCTGTCAATAATAAGAACTGAATAAGGGGGAAAATTAGTTACAAAGTTTGCTTTCTATGAAACATTAAAAAACCGTCCTTGTATATAGCTAGAATGATTCAGTAAATGAGACAGCCCTCATTCCCGCATTTTAAAAGTTTTTACTTTGTATATATTCTGATAAAGATTTTTGTATGCAGGGATTGTGTTTAAAAATGTTGGGCATTTTTTCATCCTAAATAAAATTTCTCCAACAACAAGGTGTTGTTCACAAAAAACTTTGGCTTTTTACATGTTCGTGTGTTAGTTTGTTCAATATATTTTAAGATTTTAATTTAGAACAAGGTCTAAAAATAGAATAGGAAGGGTCTGACTCTGATAGTGCACAAGATTAAGATAAAGACTCCCTAGTAATCCATTTTTATCACATTGCCCCATATTTAAAAATGCAGTCTGAATTCCTTATGAGTTTCACGAACTTTTATGTCCACAAAAGTTAAGATTAGACACAACTATGTGCCTGAAAATTTTTTTTTTGGTTGGTTAAATAAGATAAAGATAAATTTTCAGTTTTTAAAAAGAAGTTGAAGGAGAAATTTATAGGTAAAGATAACCTGTATATATTTTATAGTCAAAGCTTTCCCTAGAGAGCCACCCAGTCGTCATTTTGATTGTCATTGGCATCGAAAGACTGCCAATATTTCCAAAGACAGCTGGACAGCTTGCAAAATTTTGGGGTTAGTTGTTTGGCCTTTCTTGGGTTTTACTCCTTGTGAATCCATGACTAAATTTCAGATTCACAATTTGGACTCCCTGTACCTCAAATCCAGGGGGGGGGGGTGAACCCCTGTGTATAATATATATTATAAGAGACTGTGTAATATTGACTGACATAGCTTCCGGGTATCACATAGTGCGAACAAGGCATATTAAAACTGGCACTGCACGACTGATGCACCTCATCATGCAAAGTCTGTACTGACGTCAGGGAAACGACCAAGGGTAATATTGGTGTAGTCTCTCCAACTGTTTCTGGGTGGGTGGGTGAGACAATTAACACCCTGGCAACTTTGACGTAAAAGATGTATGCACTGGGATTTGAATGTACTTATAGTCAGCCTGGCTTTAGTGTAAGGTCTAAATAATTGCCCGTTGAATTCTGTGCCAGTTTGCTAGGGGCTGTCATGGCAGTAATTTGTAAGATCCCATTCCCATAAACACTGTCGTAGACTAGTTCGATCCAACTCTGCGGGAACTCTCGCTGATTGCAATCAGTTTAACTGAATGACAATGACACACTGGGGAAGCGCTAGCAATTTTTTTCGCTTAGCCAAAATTATGAAATCACCACATTTCTGTCAATTTGTTACCAAAATGGTTATAATTTGGCTAAAACATGTCAAATCAAGCCCTTTTTCTTTAGCCAATCTATGTCAGTTTTAGCATTTGGCTAAATTGGCGAGCGTTAGCGCTACCCCAGACACACCATCTCCTGGCGCTGAGTAGAATACAAAAGAGCTGGTGATGATACAAGTAGACCGTTAGAAACAAGAGGGGGTGTGTCTTTCAGTTAAGCTGATTGCACTTAGCGAGTGTTCCTGCAAAGCTGGTTCGATCTGAGTAGATCTATGTGGCATATGGGATTGGGGCCTAAAAATGTTATGCATGTTTGACAGTTATTCTTATTGATTTCATTTGTGATTGTTTTCACTTTGTATTTGTTTTTGGAAGTTCTTATTGCATCATTCTTGTGGCTGATTTTTCTCTATCCTTCTTTCAGCTTTCAAAAAGTAGGTTTGATATATGTTCATTCCCTTTTTGATTTCTGAACAAAAAAAGTTATGCAAGTGAGGAGCGTTGCAATATGCTGGAGTTAAATAATTTATTGCACAAAGAAAAATTCATTTTTTTAATTCGTCTATATGTGTGTGGAGAGAGAAAAAGAGTTTATGTTATGGCGTATATCTGATAAGGGTGCTAGGGATAAGGGTATTCTGTCTGTCTGTCTTGTACAGCGGCCATTGAGACCTGATTTACCCAGGATACATTTCTGTTAGTTGTGAATTCGGTGAACAGCACAACGTATGATCATTGAAGATGACACACACATATGACATTTGGAGATGTTTGGGGATATGCCAACTTATTTGTGGCACTAATTTAAAGAAGGGAGTTTTTGTGCAATAATTAGTATCACTGTGTGTGTCATCTTCACATTTCCAGGCTAAAATTTTCTGATTTCTGGTATACATTCTTGATTTTAGCACGTGCCACGTAATAAGCCATGATATGTATGTATTATCAGTTAATATGTTCCGACACCAACTTCTTCAGACTGTTGTATATTTTATATTTTATGTCTTATTAGAAAACTGTGTTTTGAACACCCTTACTAATTGAAAATAAATTCTTCTTTTCCCCTATATCTAAACCTCACTCATCTCTCTCTCTCTCTCTCTCTCTCTCTCTCTCTCTGTATTTTGTTTACATTGACTGATGTATGAAACTACCAGGAACAGATGGCAAAGTTTTGTTATTTAATGAGACAGGCTTGCAAAATATGAATTTTCTGCCACTCCTCTCATTACCTCCATGTTATATAATTCACTATCTATGTTGTTGAAACAATCTTTTTTTTGTAACAGATGAATCGTAACACCTCTTGAAATGCTATAAGTTATAAGCTCCATTGGTTTGTTGCTAGAATTCATGTTAACTTTTCTTTTTTGGTCAAGTTTTACCCAGATACCCTCTAATTGACACCCTTTTTCTGACAGGAAGTATTCCCACCCACTGCCGACTAGCAAAGCCCTCCCCTGATTTTCCTGTCATTGAAACTTTATGGCTGCTTGTGCTTACGTGCATTTCCCCAAGATATTTTTTGGGGTCTAAATTTTAAGTTTGAACTTAAATGACTGCTGGGCAGCATGTTTGGATTTAATTGGAATTTTGTTTTTTACAGGTATATATACCTGCAAACCATGCTTGTTCATTTAATATCAAATGAAATAAAAGTTTTATTTTATTTTAATAGACATTTTCAGTGGGCAGGTGATTTTTTTTTCATATGAAAAGCAATAAATTGCACATGTATTACGAATTAATACTTAAATTAATAAACTCAAAAGGTAAGTTAATTTAATAGAATTTTTAAAAAAGAGAAAATAGTTTTCAAAATCTTATGAAGTTCATTGTATTTACACATCAGTTATTATTGAATTGCATGACTGTGCTTGAAAGAAAGTGCAGACAGCTTAGAGATATTAGCCATGGCAGCTGACTAAGGAATGAGTTTTTTTATTGGGGGGGGGGGGCATAACGTTTAAATTTATCTTTCGTTTTCAACCTTAAAACGGCAACCCATGGTTAAAGGTATTATATGTATACGATTCTAGTAAATACCATAAAGGAGTTTGTGTCGTATCGGGGACATTAGTTTTTCTAAGATATAGGACACCACACCCATGGTCTGACCCTGTACATAAAGCTAGCTCATAGTCGTGGGTGGACTGGAGAGAACATTGAGTCTAAAAATAAACCCTCTCCACAAATCCCTCCCCTTATCTCACCAACAAAAAATGCACTGCTATTTGCCATCCAGACAACAGGGCCACTCTCTCTTATCATGAGGGTTGGACTGTGTATTTATGATGTCTAGAACTGGAATTGCCTCAGAGAGACAGGTTTCTTTCTGTCTGTTCATTATCTTTAGGGCAGGACCCTGTATAATATGGGACTCCTTATAGAATGGCTGTTATTTTGTTGCTGGGTGGGGCCACAGTCTCTGACGTCTATTTGAGGGTGTTTTTGCTATGGGTGGGTGGGGGAAACGGCAGGGCTGAGCAAACATATTGTATTGGATTTTTATGTGAAAAGAGAAAGGTGACTGGCAGAAAGGGAGATGGGAGGAGAGATACGGATAATATACCTCGCAACTTAGAATTATTCTCCCCGAAAATTATAGTATCCAAATTTTTTTTCTTTATGCTTTTTGTTGGTTAAGTTAATTATTTCTAGCGTATATAGGACTTTGGTCTTTAATACCCGTGCAGTGCACTTAGTACAGTGTTTATTTGTCTCAACAACCCTCTGAGAGGGGGCCATTCTACCCAGTTCCTTGATCAAATCAGGGGTATGATTTGCCTCCTTTTCTATGACATAAAATTGTGCGTAAGGAAGAGGAGGAGTTTTACTAAAAAGATATCACTTTGTTCCTCAGATTAAAAAATTATTGCTTGTTTAGTTAGACCATCTCTGGTTCAATGATATCAATTTGCCCTTGATGTTAACTATGTATTTCTGAAAAATAAAACGCAGAATTCAAGTTGTGTATTTAATCAGCTATCCTATACCATAGAAACTTATTCATTCATTATAGATACTTTTCGATACAGATCGAATAATTGGAGACAGTGTACTTCTAAGCCTCATCAGCTCCTTTTCAGTTCAAATGCTGATGAACTTTTATCTGTCCGTAACCAAGAAATCACCACTGACTTCCCCCATCTCATCTGCTATTCTGTTCACATTTTGTTTTTTCTTGTTATGTTCTCTGAAAACACAAAAGCTGTTCTATAGACTGTTGAAATTTTAAAAGGTATTTTACATTCTGCACTGAGACATGAGGGTGCTTTATAATCAGAAGAATTATTTTTCCTAGAGACAATGAAAGGTGGTTTTGAATTATTAGTTATTAGATAAATCACAGCGGGAATCATCTAAGGGTGCATTCTATACAATTTGATCTTGAACTAACAGACCTGTGGATCAAATATGGCTGACCCACTTGAAAACTTGCTGCATAATCCCCTTATACACACTGAATAGATGCCCCGTGGGGATTATGCAGTAAGGTCGGCCATATTTGATCCACAGGTCTGTAAGAGGCCATTCAGAATGAGAAGAGCCTAGTGCTAGCTAGACCACGGCTTAAATATGGCGGACCTACATGAAAGGAAGACCGCTTAAATCGTGTAATGGTATCTCTGCCTCTCATGTGCCTCCCCATGCGCTGACTCTGCAGGGGCACAGTAATTCAATCTCGGCCTAAATTCAACCAGTCGAGGAACAACATGTGGGGAGGCGTGTGAGAGGTGGAAAGACCATTACAGGATTAAGCTGTCTTCCTTTCATGTAGGTCCACCATATTTAGGCCATGGCCTAGCTAGTACTCGGCTCTTCTCATTCTGAATGGCCTCAAAGTCCGCAGATCAACTTTGGTTGTGAATATGGCCTAAGTTAGCCCGAAGTCTTATAACAGAGCATAAAATAAAGCAAGGTTTATAATTCTGTTTTGATGAAAAAATTCAGACAGGGTATGTTTAAATGGTGACATATGGTCGGATGTGAAAAATTAAACTGAAATATATTGATCGCTTCATTGTTTTGGTTCTAGTTGTCAGTCATTTGTAATTAAAAACTCACCTATTAGTAATTACAGACATTCTAGAATAAGTTTTCATGTCCTGTATATTACACAACTCCTTAAAGGCATCTGCACTAGCATTTCTATTTAGTAGTACTTATCAAAAGTTTTGCTAGACTTTTGCTATAATTTTTGGTTGTCAGATTTGGAACCTTGCGTAAAATTGCTAATTTTTTTTCATGTTCTAGATATGTTTGTGTTGAGTCAAAAAATGATTAGTTGACATGAATTTGCAAAAATTAAGATTCTGTTTGTTTCTTTCATATTTGAGATCCATCTATAAAAACTGTAAAAGTCGCAATCCCCCCTGTCGTGTCTCCTTTGTCATCTTCCTGTGGCATAGAATTGATAATAAGCAACCTGTGTCTTCTGTATATTCCAACCATAGTCTGTGCATCTAAAATTAATATAAAACCATTCAGGAGCCCTCATCTTCTGCAAACCTAAGAAAAGATGAGAGAGAGAGGGGGGAGGGGAGGAGGGTGGTATATATATATATATATATATATATATATAGAGAGAGAGAGAGAGAGAGAGAGAGAGAGAGAGAGAGAGAGAGAAAGAGAGAGAGAGAGAGCTAGATAGGGAGGGGGAGGGAGAGAGAGAGAATATTTTTCACTGTGATTTTCTGTATTTGATCAATACTCTCCACTCAGGTGGAAAAGTTGTGGACTTTTTGTATTGGTTTAAGTGTCCTTGTTTATCTCATCCAGGTGAACTATGGAAAACAAAGATTTTTATCATTATCAGAGGGAATTGAAACAACTTTCATGTTAGTAAATGTGAATTATAAATTATTATAATTCATCGTCCCCCCCCCATCCCCCTCCTCTCCTCCCACCTACTCCTCAAAATGGCAGTCCTGTGTCAGATACGACCCTATCATTTGGCGTTTTGTCTAAAATAACTCAGCTCTTCCTGGTCCCCTGGCTTTCACTTGAGGCTCTGCCAACCTAGACGGCGGCTATATTGAGCTGCCCCCTGAGGAACAGAAACCAGGGATATTTTGAGGAGGCCCCCTGATGAACGAAGGCATCGATTATCTCCAGGATGGTGTGGGATGAATATATCCCCACTGTGCGTCAGCGCTGGCTTAGAATGTCACTTCTGGGTCTGGGTAGAGGCTAATAAGGCCACACCAATGGTTTCTCTGGTTAAGACGAACCGTAACCTTTCCTTGAGAATTTCCTGGCGGGTTTCCTGGCGTCACGACAGTCTTCGGCTGCTGTGATTAATCCTTTCGCAGTGCTTTTTCCTCAATCACTTCTTTTGAAAAGATCTGAATAAACTTTTGACTTAAATCAATGACAAACCAGCCAACAAGAACATTTTTAAATAAATTAATAGATATTAATGAATAAAAAAAGGAAACTTGTATAATATTCTTATGTCTGTGTATGCCTCCAGTGTATTGAACAATGCATGAAAAAAAAAAAGAACTTGCTGGCTGCAAAAATAATAATAATAATAATAAAATAAAATGAATAAATAAATAAATAAATAAAAATAAATAATAAAAATAAATAAATTAAATAATAAATAAATAAATAAAAGCCTGCAGGAAGATTTCAATGACCCCCCACCCCCACCTTGTGTAACAGTCCCCATGGATACTTGTAGATATCCTGATAAATAATATCTGAGACATGTTCTCTGTAGGATTTAAAACTATGCATTATGAATAATTTAAGCAACAACTATGCTGTTCTGTTGCCTCAGACAAACTCCAAAGTTCAGATGTTAATTTGTGAACATAATTCTGTCCTTGGTGAAACAAGTTCTAGAGCTTATTTTTGGTGGTTAACCACATTGACATTTTCTATTAATTTAAAGCTGTATATAACCATTCTTGGGTGTCAGCTATTAAAAGAAATGTTCACCCCTTTATATTTTAATATCCATTAGATTTAAAAGTCACCTGAAGGAACATCAGGCAACTCAGTGCTGCGAAAGTTCAATCAGTGGCAGCAGCCAAGAGGAAGATAGCTCTCTTAAACTTGGGTAAAATGCTGGTATTAGTGAAATAATCTGAGCTTCCTCTTGTTGCTCTTGATCTATACATGTTTTCAAAACTCGTAGTGAATGGCCAAAATCTGTTCAGTGCCCAAGGAAGGCCAGTAATTATATTGATTAACGCAGTAAGGTGTCTCAAACCCAAAAAACCAAAATCTCCTTTATTGAGAGCATCCATGTTTGGAAGCCATACCCACATTTCTGCGGCCTGCTTTAATAAAAAGACTTGCATTGGCTGTTCATTTCATGACGTTTGTGGGGAGATGGATTGTGGGCGGTGTGGGTTTTATTTCCCATTCTCTGTATCTCTCTCTGTGTCCTTGCTGGTGGTTTTGTCTTATATTGCTGTACGTGGCACGAAGGGGTGGTGCTGCCTTTACAGATGTTCACTAGTAGTTTAGAGATAAACTAATTCAGCTGGAGAAAAGGAGAATATTACTTAAATTATGATAAAATATTGTAGTAATATTTTCCATTTATTTATTTATTTATTTATTTATTTATTTATTTATTTATTTATTTATTTATTTATTTATTTGGGGGGGGGGGGAACTTGTGACTGTTATGTAAAAAATGTTAAGTTGACCATCTAAATAAAATGGTCAGATATGTTCTCACTGTTTGCCTATTTTCTATAGATCTGTAGTGTGTAGACTGTTCACCACCATTTTTCATCCCTGACTGGCGTCATATTAAACTGGGAGTATTCTGCAACCCAGGGAACAACCGCCAGTGTGAATATTTCATGAGCCGTGTCAGAGCTGCGGGGTGATTAGGCAGGCCTCCGTCTTCTGTTGACGCGTTCACACGGGGCTAGGCAGTTCTTATCTGAACCGACGTCCATGGCTTATTGGGTGCAAGACTGATTTACTTGCCTCACAGCTAGTGTGGGCGTTTAATGCTCCATGAAAAGTGTGAAGAAAGAGAGAGCCATATATAGCATAGTTAGCTATTTGATTCCCTTATTGATTGAAATAACCAAGATTGATCATTTATGGTTTTGATTGATTCAGATCCGTGTCAACTGAGCCCAGTGTGAACAGGGCTCTAGTAGATATTACCCCTGAGTTTGGAAGTGATTAGCTGGCCACATCCACAGCATAAATTACCCCCTTGGCAAAACATTACAGTTTAATTGCATAGGGGGTCTCTTGACATGACCCCTGTGGCAGAGACTCTGTACTCCGTATACTGCCTTGTTATATGGATACCTTTGTGGTGCTCTGATTTTTTTTTTCACCAGTAGTGTTGTTTTCATTCTGGCCTAGAATTCTTATGTTCTCTCTCTCTCACACACACACACACACACACACACACACACACACACACACACACACACACACACACACACACGCCAGAAATTGGAGTGAAGACAGAGAGAGATGAAGATGGAGGGTAAAAAAAACCCTAACAAATATCAATATTTGAAATCAAGCCATGCCTTCATGGTGGCAGCTGGCGGTGTTGTCTTAGTGCTGGGTAATAATATGGGTGGTAAATAATGAAATGCCGAGTAAAAACATACAAAACTCCACATTTGCTGAAAGAAAAAGTGTTTTGTATTTTCTAGAGAGGTGATCAATAATTGAAATGTTTCTACTAAATCATTTTATTGTGTTATGTTTACTTATGTCGGTCTACTCAATTGATTTTTTTTTAATGAAAATAGGTGGAACATTTAAAGCAGTGGTCTTGAAATTGCTCTTGTCAATTCTTATTTATGGTCTGGCTTGACAGCATTGTTAATATGTAATAATTAGAAATATGAAAATTATGGCTTAATAGTAAGGATGTGTTTGTATGTGTGCGCGTGCTATGTGCATGCGCGTGCGCATGTGTGAAGGGGTGAGGCATTTACAGGTATTAACATATTGTGACTGTGTAGGCGAAAGATAGGTCAGCCTTTTCTGGAACCTTCCTTTTTTTTTAGGCTGTCAATTTAAGCTCATTAGGGACAGCAGATATTATCCCCCTGTTCTTGCAAGTTTATCTCTCAAAATGTTGCGATGCAGATAAGCATACAGCACGATTTGAAAATAGTTGAAGGGGGCATGGCAGTGAATGGGGGGAAAGCACTAAGAATGTCCTTTGACCTGTAGGAAAGGGGGCCACACACCTGAAGACCAAGGGCCAGTGGGGTCTGTCATGTGACTGTAGTATCCTTATTGTTTGTCTGTGCCAGGTGTTAGATATAAGACAATGAAGTACATGCAGCAGAGAAGACAATTCTTTGAAAAAGGCAGGAGAGGGGGGGGGGCATTTTACATTAATGATAAACTCAGTGTAATCCCTCTCCTCCTATTACCTCCAACCTTTGGGAGCAAGGAAGTAATTTTTCTTGTATGTTCTTGATAAGAGGAACAGGTGACATGTTAAAACTGATGTGTGGTTCAATATTATTGAAAAAACAATATGAATTTTATCAATAAAAGTCAATCATCAAGAGTGATAAAACTTGTGATTTATGAATATCAGCAAAATTTGTATTAAGTCAACAGAGAGAATTTTCGTGCCGAAAACCTCCCATCATGCTCCTGACCACAGCTTATCTGCTCGGTGCACTGACAACCACTGCTTGTCCTGACCTGGGGGTGCGTCAGCTGATAACGTGAATTGTCTTCTCTACCATGCGTGCTTCATTGTGCAGCCTGAGTTATCTTATAATAGCGGTAGGGGCACAGTATACAGACATGTTAAGTTATCACAGATATGTACTGAGGACAAGGGGGAGGGGTGAGGGTGAAATTAATCTGGTTTAACTGAATGAAATGGTGAATCTAAAGAAAAAATGTACATATATGTGTGTAACAGTGTGTAAGTAGTGGATGTACAAGGGAGAGTAACCTGAAAGCAAACAGAGAGAGAGAGAGAGAGAGAGAGAGAGAGAGAGAAAGAGAGAGAGAGAGAGAGAGAGAGAGAAACACTGTTCTGAAGAAACATAATGCATAAGTTAAAATAAACAAAAAAAACTCTCTGAGATAACATGTCCTATAAACCACTGTCATACAAACCCAATAAATGTATAATAAACATATGTTCCTGGATGCTGCGATTCTTTGTTACAGCACGCATGGCTCATACAATATATATTTTGTAACCAGGGTGACATATTTATTCTTGTGTGACATCCCTTTCTAGGCCGCAGCACATGTTGTACAGCTCGTTCCTGAGTGACTAGTATGTACGTACGTATGTATGATAACATGTGGCCTGGCCCTGCCCCTCCCTGCTACTATCTACCCACACAGGCTGTCGTCTGCTATAGCAGATGTTTCGTCACTCGTGTAGGAACGTTGGCTTAATTGTAAGAAATAATTTTCACTGAATTTGTATAGAAATCTCGAAATTTTTATCAACTTTCAAATAAAGAAAAAATTGACAAACTTCTATTTCTTATTCATTTTGTGATTGTGTGACCCAGTTTGTTTTCCCATGGTGGTAAATTAAAGACATAAATGTGTGTTTGTAAATATCCCCCACAACAAGACCTTAATTATTTCTGTCAGTCTGGCAATGGTTTGACTGATCTATAACTACATCTATGGTGGTGTAGGTTTTCCATCGTCTCTTGGGTTATGATTGTAAAAATAATAAACCATTTCTTAAGAGAATAAACATAATTTCTACCTGATTGATAGAAATCTCATGCCTCCAAGGTAAAAAAATAAAAAAATGTTTAATCTCTTTAGAGTCAATTGCCATTTTGGCCGCATTCACAACCAAAGTTGATCCACTTGAAAACGTATTATATGGCGAATCTGTTCAGTAACTATTATGGGATTGGCATCAAGCTTTCAAGTGGGTCGGCCATATTTGATCTGCAGATTTGTCATTCCGCTTCTTCTGAAAATGCCCTTTGTCATCAATACTAAATGTTTTCTCTTTAATCGTAGGAGGGGATGATGTTCAGCAACTGTGCGAGGCGGGGGAGGAAGAGTTTCTGGAGATCATGGCGCTCGTTGGAATGGCCAGCAAACCCCTGCATGTACGCAGGTTACAGAAGGCGCTACAGGACTGGGTGGCAAATCCAGGTAAAACATCCCAAGGATTAGTCCTCCTAGTTGTTAGATTTTTTTACTCACTAGATGGCTCTGAGGTTGAGGTCACAAGAGGAGATGGTAATGCAAGACGTGTATAAGTACAATTTGTGTAGCTTTGAAGTAGTTATAATTGGTTATATTGTGAAAATAAACTTGAAAGCAAATTTTACTCTAGTCTTCCACCTAGGGCCTCTTGGCAATAACTGATTAAAAAAATGAGTTTCAAAAAAAAAAAAAAAAAAAGCTTACTAGTATGCAAATGTCTTTGTTTTGTCTGAAGGAATCTTATAAACAAATAATGTGTCCATCTCTTGTAGTACACAGTTATTGTGAAATGAACTGGTACTGCATCCTAAATGATAAAAATGTTACAGAGTAAAATCCTGTGATTAATAGCATTCATTATAGTAATAGAAGGCATAATGATTGATGTATTACTTAATTAGCATGTTTTACCAAAAGTTGTCTCTTTGGACACATTCACAACAGCGGCTAACAAGTCTGCAGATCAAATATGGTTGACCAGCTTGAATACTTTCCCACAGGGAATCTATTCAGTGTCTATTAGCTGATTAGATGGCGAGCTTTTTAGTTGGTTTGCCATATTTGACCTAGTTAGTCCACTGTTCTGAATACAGCCTTTGATTCTTGTATATCTTTAGAATTGCACAATTTTTTTTTATTCTATTCCTCTAGCCCTGTTCCAGCAGCCCCACACAGGTTCATCGCCGACCTCGGGCGGTTCAGCTCAACCTAGCCCTTTGACCACCTCAGTACGAAGTGGCCTCTCCGCCATTTACCCCTCTAGTAGTGGACCAAATGTAGTAACGGCTCCAACGTGGAATCCTCAGCCAGCCAGGCCGACCAACTCTCTTAGTCCAAGCCCGTCTGGCGGAGGGGCGGGGCTATCGCCAGTATTGAATTTAAGAGAAGACAGCAATCATCAGGTAAGTGTCACCTGAGTGTGTTTTGAGTGAGTGGCTGAAGCCGCATTCAGACCAGGCTAATTTAGACCATAAATCGGCCTAAAATTGGTCCGAAGATGACCAGATATCAGATTAACCCTGCCACCTGTGACTTATCAAGTGGCTGCTTGCTCATAGACTTCAGGACAGTTTTTCTGGAAAAATCCTAAGCTGTATGAAGGATTTTATGTGGCTGTGTTAGTGAATTTTTGTGTTATATTTTGTTTATTTATGAATCTATGTTCCCGTAGCATAATGTCTTATGGTATTCTTGCATGCTGTATACCTTTACAAACTTACTTTGTAAACTAGAGTGAAAACTGCAGAACCTTTTTATTGTCTTTCAGATGACATACTATAAATTAATATTTGGATCTGTGATTTAAGAAAATGAGATAATTGACAGGATTGTTGGGTTCAAACATTTCGTAACGGGAAAGACAACCTGATTGAAGTTTAAATTGCAGATTTCATGAAGGGTTTTCATTTTGTTTTGTCCTCCCCTTTCTCCTTCCCCTACGCTTTCCCCCTTCTCAAGTCTTGCACCCACTTTTATCTTAAAGCTCAACTTCACTTTCAGGACCTAGCATCTGAGCAAAATAAAAAAAAAACAAAACTTTGGAGATGGTAGAAAAAGTCAAACACTTGTATTGCAATTCAGAACTCTTAATTGCGCCGGTGAGGTTGATAGCTCAGCTGCAAACTGAAAGTGTAAGTTGGTTGCTACAAGTTCCGTTCTCTCTCCTCCCTGCTTCTCTTCTCTCAGTTATGTTTCCTGCATGCGTTTTATTTCCAGGGAGTTAGCTGTGATCTTCGGGGTCCCTTGTGTATGTCTGTAGAACAACAACTAAATAATGTTGTCAAAAAGTCCCTGATATGCTTCACAGCCCAGGTATCCAGTAGCGTGTGCGTTTGTTGTGTTTTGTTTTGCTGTGCTTTATGACGTGGTATTGTTGTGTGTTTGTTTTTTCTCCTTTCTCTTTTTGCTGTTGCATAAGCCATTTTAGGTGCCTGTTGGTTTTCATATTGACTTGTTACGGTTACTGTGTTATCTGAACCTGGAAGTTTTCGCCTTTTTCATATAAGTCTGTAAGCACACAAATTCTCTCTTCTTTTTTTGGAATACATGGTAAGGTAGAAAGTAGGCATATTGTAGCCTTTTTCATGTGTCACACTTAACTGGTATGAAGTGAAACCTTTTGAAAAAATATTGTTTTGTAAATTTCCAAAATTAGTAATATGTAACAACAGTATTTTCTGCTCACTCTAATAAGTGACATGGCAAGTCATTGATAGGAGAATTTTTGCACTCAAAAGCTTCTTCAATACTTTCTCCAAACAACATCTGTCACTTGGAGTAAAAGTGCAGTTTCAGTTTAGGATTGTATCACTTTTGTTCTAACCATATTGCTGGATTTTAAATTTGATGTCTTTTTACAATTTTATCGATCTAACCTTCATAGCACTGAAACATTCATGAAATGTGTAAAAAGGAAATATCATGATTTCAGCATAGAGGTATGATTATCATGAATTTCAAAGAAATTAATTTTTTACATGTCAAACCACACAAAATTCTTTCCTATTGTTTCAGCAACATCTTTTCACTTATTCTGCTTTTGATTGATTGAATTGTAAAAATTCTGCTAGATATTTAAGCTTGTTGATAATTAGACATAAAGGAATTAAATTGGGCTATTTGCTTAACTGCTGAAGGTGAAAATAATCAAGCTGTCTAAATCACTTTATAACAGCCTGTCATTTCCTGACCATGTAATTGCTGTTAATTGTTGATATTATTTTTGTTTGTTTCACTTTTTGTCCATTTTCTATTTACATATTTTCCCCAGCTTCTCTTGTCTTTTTGCCACTAATGTATCATCCAGATGTGCTGTTGGCACTGTTTTTGCACATACTTTATTTGTTAATTTGACTTTATTTTTGAATATCAAAAAGATAATTTTCTGGTTTTTGCAGGACGATGCTGATCTGAAACGCAATAGTGATTCTCCCATTCCGACACCTGTTCTCGTAGAAAGCCAAATTGCAGCTATCGCAGAGGCTGCAGAAAAACTTGTGCCAACTTTACCGCAGTTTGAACCAAAGCCAATGAACATGAGAAAGCAGATTAACAAGGAAATAGAGGTAGGTTTACTGTCAACTTTTTTTTTTGTTTGAAAAGAGTAAAGATATGAGGGTTGATGTAAATGTTATGGCTATGGAAATGATGTCACAAAAAAAAAAAAAGAAAAAAAGAAAAAAAAATGAACAGAAAATTGAAGTTTATGCTGGCTACTGCTAAAGGGAAAAAAGAACAAAAATGAAAAGGTACACACTTAAAAGACAACACGCTTAACAGCCACATTCAAAATTCAGCTAAAACGCATGAATTAAAAAAAGACAAACAAATAAAGATTTCAATAAATGAAAGAAACATTCGAAATAAAATGCAGCAATACATCTCATTTCTAACCAACCCTCTGAATAACCTAAAATTAAGATAATATGAATCTTGGATCATTGGATTTCAATTGTAAGTACTAGCTCACTGAAATTATATGCCTGTTCCTACAATTGTGGTGGTACAAGATGCTGATATGTAATTGTAATACTGTGAAGAGTTAGTCGATAGTTTGGGTCATCTCGGTGCAGCACTAGAGGGCAAGTGCCCAAAAATGTTAAAACAATAAGAATAATAATGATGCGCTGTTAATAAATGAAGGTAGTCGCTCAGAATTTAAGATTCCATATGTAAGGCTAAGTGTTTAATGTAGCAGAGTGCTAAGTTTTTTTGGTCTCTGCTTTCTGTTGCGAGTCTGTTAATATATTTTGATAATACTGAATGATAGATATTGATTTTGTAAAGTCCAACATGTCTAAACAGAGGTCAAAAGCTTGTTTAAGAAAATTGTGAATAATCCAAATATCTAGAATTTTGTGTGTAGTAAAGTGACACTCAGCGTCTTCTTGCTGCCTAGAAACCATCACCACGGCGACACTGGAACGAGGAAACCATGGAAGTTGCATGCGACTCCATTGCAGCGGGAAAGCTGTCCATCCGTAAAGCATCCGAGGCTTATGGGATACCTAGAGATGCCATTCAGCGGAGGATTGCTGGGAGGCTGCCGCCATCTTGTAGACCAGGTCCTAGAACGATTCTCATGCCAGAAGAAGAAATGCAGATTGTTGAGTATTGTTTCCAAAAGAGAGCCTCGGGGAAGACTGTGACAGGGATGGACTGCCGTCGAATGGCATACAGGTTGGCCGAAGACAGCGGTAGGTCTCACCCATTTAGCAATGGTATTGCAGGCGCTGATTGGTTCGAGGGGTTTAAAAACCGTCACCCTGAGTTGCCTTATGGGAAGCATAACGCCAACCGTACGGGCACGACAAAGACGTCCCGCACCATTCTCTCTATGGAGGAAGAGCAGCTCATTGTGGAGTACATGCAGCAGAGTAGAGAGCAGGGTAAGGGCGTGTCAGGCCTAGACGTCAGGAGGAAGGCCTATGAAATTGCTGATGCCAGCGGGAGAAGCCATCCCTTTCGTAATGGCATTGCAGGATATGATTGGTTTGAGGGATTTCGGACCCGCCATCCTGAGGTGACATTTCGTAAATCTGCCACTGTGAAACCATTGAAAGTTCAAATGGCATCGACTGATAGTGGGGATGGCTATCCAGTCAAAGTGGATGATTATGTTGTCGAAGTCAATGAAGATTATTGTCATGACGACACCCAGGACAGTACCAATGATAGCAATATTGCTAATAATACTAATGAACATGACAGTGCTGACAATGACAGTAGCCATGACAGTAACAATGATTCGTATGATGTTGCTGATACTACAAGTGGTGCTACTGCTTCTGCTGTTATGGCAGGCTCAGACGATACTATTGCAGCCGCAGACGATGCTTAAACAAAAAGTAATTGGTGTTGAAACTGTGGATGTTTTAGCAATGGAAGCCTATGATTGGTGTTCGAAATAAGGTGCACATAAGTTATTATATGCTATGGGCATTCTTAGAAATTGCTCTCTGCAGTTATAGAAGCTGGATATCATTAAAAGCATTAGTCGAATAGACCACATGGTTGTGGCTTTAAAATCCACTTTGTGTTGACCAAACTATTCATTTTAGAATTTATAGTTTCGATTTTTTTCACCAAATATCTGGAAGAAGTTCATCAAATGAAATGTTCCAGACTCATAAAAGATCTCCCAAAATTGTGTGCCATTGAGATGAAAGAGTTGGAGAGAAGTTTTTCGATATATGGAAAAAAAAGTTTGTCATGGATCTGGCTTTAGGGACGCATCTCATTTTACGCTAGACCAGTAGGCGACGCAAAAGTGACAGTAGATCATGGCAGTCTTCTTTGATTATGACTAGATTAATATGCTACACATAAGTTACAAGCTTAAGTATATTCTGAACTCTATTATTTTGGTGTTTAGAAACTGAGGGATCTTTTTGCCTATGAAACTTTTTCCATGATTAATGGCGTATGAACAAAATATGGAATAAAACTGCGTTGCACTCATGATTTTGCAGTAGAAAGAGACTAATACATTCCTTGGTATGCAATTAGTATTACAGCAGAAGAACTAAAACGTTTGGATTAAGACAAACACAATGTTAAATTCTTTTGAGAGAAACTTTATTCCTGTAAAGTGACTAATTCACTCTATCCTTCCTAACATTAGGTGTATGAATTAGAAAACGAAATAATTTTGTGGCAATATATATTATTTGAGGGAACAATTGGGTTTAGCGCATTACAGTGTACATATAATTGCTTGCATTGAAACATAGGCCAAGGTTTATGATGATCATTATTCGCTGTAATATAAATAACGGTAATTGTGAATATAAACTCAGCACATGTAAACAAGAGGATAATTTTGCCTTTTCATATTTAGATGTTATGGAGACTTTAATATAATGCTCATACTCTCCAAAGATCTGAAATTCGGGATACTCTGAAATCTTGATCTGCTGTCAGTCATGACTTGTAGTTATTACGGCTTTGTCTTATATTTATAATGGAAAATTGAGTCTTCCTTCAAAGATGAAAAAGGGACAAAAGTTATATTGTAAAATGTTTAATTTATTTATATAACATAAGCCATAATCTTGTTAACATAGTTTTTTTTATTAGAGGAATTGTACCAAAATGTTTAAGGGAAGTTTACTTAGTCTGTGTCAGATATATGCATTATTTACATATGATAATCCCGAAGAACATGAGGTTAATTTAATAGATTCATTTGAAGTCTATCTACCTAATAGGAGTGGTGACAATTATTTTATCTCATCATTCAAAAGTTTTGTTACAAGTTTTAGACACGTTGACAGACTTAATATTTTCAAAAGGTTGATATTAAAAATGTAAAACATATTCTTAAAGTTTCGAGGCCATCTGAATTAAGTGATAATGAAGTTCTAGAAATGAATTGTTAGAGAATTGTTAAAATTGTCAGTTTTTGTAGTTATTACACTCAAATTTTATCAAGATCATTGCAAAAACAATTTTGCAATATTTAAAAACTACATGATGTTGTTTACATGATGTTTTCTCATTCCTTTGATTTACCCACCATGCTTTGCAACTGTCAGTCATTTCTTTAGGTTGTTTATATTTGAGTACCTAAAGAACTTCAAAAAATTTTGTAAAAAATTTCCTGCAAAATGCAGCTGTTTTAACTTATTGTGCATAACAGAGCATTTATGCAGTGGCTCAAAACAGCATTTTACATTAAATATGTTATTGCATTATCTTTTTCACTATTTTAAAAAATAATTTCGAAAATGAATATTAGCAGCATCCTTGTTATTGATATGTTATAAATATCCAGAATTAAAATTTAATAATCTTATTCTGATGCCAAGAAATGTTGAAGAGAACTGTGGGGAATTTTTTTCACTGGAACATATTGTCAAGTGAAATGGTTGTAATGGTGACCCCAGCTTATCTGCACTGGGGGAATTGCTTGCTTTTTAAGTTGATTTGATTTTGTTGTTTCTAGTCAGGGTGGTTAGAAATCCTGTGTACACAGCTTGTTGGAAATACATTTTGGAATATGGAAAGGGTTAATAAAAGGAGAAATTGGAAAATTATAGTTCTCTTTGTAAGAGTTTTTTTATCAACTGGTTAGAAATGAGGTGTAAATTTAGCTGCATTTAGTTTCATATAACACCTTGAAGCTTGCATCACATCTAGAATTATTTTAATTTTCAAATATAATTCAAAACGGTTCTTATCAAATCAAAGTAAATTTGTACAAATATGAACTGTTTAAGCAATGGGATATTGAGTGGGCCCACTTTATTTTATATAAAGCCAATTGAGAAGCAGAAAGCACTTCATTCACATGCAGTGCCACTTCTAAAAAGGGAGGGAAAACTGTGGGAAATAATTTGTAACCCTTTTTTCTCTTTTTCTTAATGTGTGTTTTTAAGAACTTCCTGTTTAAAAAAGTAGGCACTTGGAGCTGCAAAGGACTTGCTATATAGAGGGACAGATGCCAACTGAAGGCTTACACTTTTAAAAAAGACTTTGTGCTTAATGAATAAAATCTGATAACTTATCCACATTGAAACTTAGCTGCAAACATTCATTTTTTACCTCATATGTAAGTGTTTAAATAGAATATTACAAACCATGATTCATGCTAGACTCTTGAAAATAAAATTTATCAATATGGTATTGACTCAATAATTTCAACTGGGAAATTTGTGAATTTTATAGAAACTTAATTTTTTCAAGTAATAAATTCATAAAATTAAAACATTCCTATTGAGTGGAAACAACAAATTGAAAAGCAGACTACCTAATATTTCTTTTTCATAAAATGCTTCACAGAAATGTATTTTTTATGATTCCTAAATTATGTATTTGAAAAATTGTTAATTTTTTCTGGTTGAAATGTTCAAGCCATTACCATAAGCTGAAACGTTATGAATAACTGAATGTTTCTGCAACAGTTTATTATTTCATCATTTTCATTTAAACAAAAGGAAAAAATTAAAAGTCACTATTACTTTTGGTAGCAGATAAAAGCGTGTAAGGTAGCAATAGTTCTACTGCAAAAAAAAGTGCACAAAACCACATTTGATTTTTTTCCTCACCGCCCACTTCTTCGTTCAGACCATGCAAAGAACCCATTATTGTTGGAGTGTGGGGGAGAGGGAAATGACTGAAACCTGACCATAGGAATTGAGGAAAACTTACACCGAGGCATTGGGGAAAGGGTGCATTACTTGTGCATTACTTGTTAAAAAGACTTTTATAGACTACACTGTCAGACTGGTATCTCTTTTGTTTCCTTTGCTTCATTTCATGGAGAAGTTTCTGAAGATGAGGAATGATGACAACCGTGTAGTTCTGTTAGCTTTTGCCTTGAAAGGTAGTGTGGGGGGGGGGGGGGATCTTGTGACGAAAACATTCTGTTATTTTTGAAGATAATTACTTTGAATATTACTTTTTCTAAGGGTGTTTGATGAATTTCATAAGAATTTTTTTATCTTTTGATATTTGCACCCAATAATAATAGTAACAAAAAATTCCGGAATAAAAATAACTTTATATGCGGAGGTTCCACCATAGACTTGGAAACTTAAATATTTGCATGTAGTAAAAATAGAATACTTAACACTAGAAAGGGGAACGAGTTTATCTGGGTGGAGCATTGTAGATCTGAACCAAGATGGCCGACTCTTGACACACGTCCCATCTGCTTTCCAAATTTATCATTTCAAAGGGTGTGTTTACACTTACACTGAAACACTTACAGGAACACAATAAAAATCACCATACAATTGATAAAAGCAATTTACCAAAGATTTCATAGCACTAAGAGAACTGGTGGTGGGTTTTTTGACTCAATTTGTCTCAAGTCTAAGACTGTGGCTGATTAGCCCTGACATAATAAGCTTAAATACATACCTAGAGATGTTACATGACTGCGGAAATGTA
The DNA here is from genome assembly GCF_001039355.2 of Lingula anatina. Next base: position 64,472 of record NW_019774280.1, read on the forward strand.
GACTTTATTCAGTTTAAGGGGTGTTTTTCCGTGAAATACTAGCACTTTCTCATGGTATGTATGTCAAGTGATATATAAACAGACACCCTCTCACAAAATGTGCCTTGAAGGGTGTCAGAGAGAGAGGTGTTCATGGCATATATTGCTTGAGTGACAGTGTATTATCTCACAAGTTGTTTGCTGGTGTTCTACCTTCCTTGATACATGTAGTGGCAACATGAAGTTATATGAGATAACAGGTGACTTCTTGGACATGGTACGCATAATCTAGTAGATATCTACCGGATTTGTTGTCAGATGATAGTTAATAAGAAAAGATTATCATATAAAAAGCACTCTGATTCATGCATGAATATGTGTGTGTTGTACAGTACCGTTGTATTATGTTTCACTTTTAATATTGATTTTCCAAAATACAAATATTTTTAAGGAACTGTTGATGTGGGTGGTAGACCAACAAATTAAAAGCATTTTATATAACAGTGACAACGTGGCAAAATGAAAGAAGTGGAATTAAGTACCCCCCCCCCACCTCCAAACATTCCTTTCGTGACATCTGTAGAAGTCCCATTTGTTTTGTATTGAATTAAAGAAACGAGAATTGATTCATCAAATTTCCACAGACGATCTGTATAAACATATCAACAGAGAAAGTAAGATGAAAGTAAGACGCATTAAATTTGTATGTAACAGCAGTGTGGAGTTTTTTTTTCTTCTTTATGGGGGTGGGCTCAGGAAATGAGTCACAAAAGCAGTGCGTCAAAACTGCGTCACTTTAAAGTGATACGACTGGAGTATGGTTAGGAGAGAGAAATAATGAATGATATGGCTTTCTGTGCGGGGATATTTTTGGCTTGGTTTTTATTTGAGCTTATATGGCCTTGGTCTATGGGTGGTGTGATTATGACGGAATGGTAATAAGCTCTTTATTTTTCAAGCAGACTAAAGAGAAGAATTGCTCGTGATTAAGATTTACTTTATTTGGCCATGACATTATAGCGAGTTGAAGTGCAAAAAAATGAAATGAAAATGTATGAGGGTGATTTAGAAGATAAAAACTCGTGGAGCTCTTTGTTTAATATGCAGATAGAGCAGTGTATATAAATCTTCCTGGAAAATACAGTATCTCACATAATAAATGCAAAAAATAAAAAATAAAAAAATAATAAATAAAAATAAAAGAAAGAAAAATGAAAAAGCACAGCAGAAACCCTTTGTATGGAGAGAGTCCTTGGTAATGGTAGACTGTTTTTATATGGTAAATATGAAATACAGATATTCGATTCACTCTCTTTGGAATTCGTGCATTGAATCTATGCTGGCCCAATTGTAGCACATTGTTTTAAACCTTTTATGACAGGTGTGAATGTTTTAACCGTAAAAAATAACATAAGGGGTTTTAAATTAAGGGAAAAAGGCAATGAAAACATTGAATTTATCAGCTTTTTTTTCTGTCCATCCAGTTTTTAGTCCTTTTTTAACCTGACAAATTTAACATATTAATAGCTCACCACTTATTTTCCTCGTTATTTTTACTTTGAGATAAGATTCAAAAATTGCAATACTTAAATTGATAATGACCTATATTTGTCAGAGTCTAAATTCAGACATTTTTGTTTCAATTCTGATTAGAAGTCCAAAGTTTTCATGGTTCTTTTCTTGGTTCTCAGATCCCCGGTTTCAAGTCCACATAGACATTTCTTCATGGTTTCTTCTTCTTCTTCTTCTAATAATAATAATAATAATAATAATAATATTTCTTAATTTAAAGACTTAAATCCTTAAAAGTTCAGTAGATTTTACGATGAAATGCTAAAATCCTTAAAAGTTCAGTAGATTTTACGATGAAATGCTAAAATATTGTAATATCAAAAACAAGCTATAAAACCATAGTTACAAAGTCAAATTAAAGGATGCTTTTCAAATAACATTTACACTTAAAACAACTTCAGTTGTTATTTTTTTTAAAAGATATGTATTCAGTTCTTTTATAAAACCATCTTTTGACAATATTTGATGCAAGCTGAGCGGCAGTATGTTCCATACCATTTCAGACATTCCAATACAATGTCTTTGAAGTAATATGTATAAGGTGTAATGGTGGATTGACGTTATTTCTATGATTTATTTTAAGGAGGTGATAAACATGGATCCCAGTCATCCAGACCGCATGGATCTGGTACGGAAGTACGCTGCTATCTATGGGCGCTTTGATTCTAAGAGAAAGAACGACAAGCCCATGTCCTTGCACGAGGTACCTGATCCATTTAATTTCATTTGTAATTTGCCTTATTAAACAGGGTATTGGTGTCTGAAAGTCCATTTAAGATATCATGAGCTGTAAGAAATAAATGAGAAAGCGAGGAAAAATGTTATCAGCCTTTTTTTTTTTCAGTGATAATATAATCAGTTTGATCATTTTATGAAATCTTTTTAAAAACACTTAAAAGTTTTTATTCTGTAAAATAGCTGGAGTGATGACATCTTATACTGTTTAACTATGGAATACAAACAAACATTCTTTATTTTTAGATCTCAGTGAACGAGGGAGCAGCCCAATTATGTAAGCTAATGCCCGCGCTGTTAACTCGAAGAGAGGACTTGTTCCCACTCGCACGCCAGGTCGTAAGAGACAGTGGCTACCAATATTCTAAGGGCCATTCCAGGTACTCAAAGTAAGATGGTTTTTGATTGGTTGCTGTAGTCTTCACATTGAATGAGCTTTTCTCAGTAGCAAAGTGTGTGTTCTTCACGACAGCTGTGTTGCCTACATTTCTGTACCCAATTTTGATAAATGAAATGCATTTTATATACCCTATGTTGATAAATACATTTCCAGTACTACTTTTGAGATTAAGACAGAAGCTTCTGTCATTCTTCAATTTTTGGTCAAAGGCTTCCTACTAGACTATGTACACATGCTCTTAGACTAACAGACACATACGTGCATTCACGCATACTCGAGTGTATAGGAACATGCAAGCAGAAATGTTTTTCTCGTTCTCTGACACTACAGAACACATGCATGCACTGCAACCAGTGAAGGAAGAATTCCACACTGTATAGTGTATAGTGCACGTCTGAAACCGCTGCTTTTGTTTTATGATTACCACACAGGTGACCATTGCTCATCATTGCTTTTAGAAGTAACTGTGTTTAGAACTCTTTGTGAATGTTGTCAGTTGAAAGTTTTGGATCATGGAAGGGAAATATCACAGAAAAGCAATTTTTTGTTCTCACTATAAGAATGAGCAGTTTCAGAGCAATGGATTGTGAAGGCTACTGCAACCATGGTTACGTAGATCTAGCTAAGCTGTATAGTTAGAGAGATTCCCATAAATATTTGACTGGACACCTCAGTGAATGACTGTGCCTGTATGAACTGAACTATGTATGTATGTAAGTTGCTAAAAAAACTGACCCATTTTCACAATGACATTGTTTCATCTAAACAAGGACGTATTAAAAATAATGAGGGATATTTCGATGCCTGTTGGCTAAAGTAAAACCTGTTATTTTTCCACTTTGACTGAAGGTGGGTGAGAAATAGAAAAGAATAGAAAGTTGGTTCTGAACAGCGAAGCGTATTACCAAGTTTGCCATGAGACGTCCCTGTATTTTGATTTGCTCTGCCTCAGTGGCTGAGAGTCACGTATTTCCAATTGAAACACCAGATGAGACATGACTTTTCAACATGGAATCCCACATTTCTAAATAAAAACAGCACCTGTAAATATGCTCATCCCTTTTAAGAGTTGTCTGATAGTTCTATATCCATGTTTTATTCAAGAATGCAAAAGTTGCATGTGTCTTCTTTTGTGCTTGCACAGTCTTACAGTTTATACCAAGAAAAAACACTTTCAACTTTCCAGGGGAAAATTTGCATGGGACCTTAGCAATAGTTCCCCTGAAATTCCCTGGAATGACTTCAGCAGGTAAACAGATGCATTCATTGTTGGGAAATGCATGTTGTCTGCTGGATTGTTTTGGTTAGGAAATGATTTATTTATTTTTTTTCTTTGGGAAAAGGTCTTGGCTGAATCATTGCAGGTGGCGAATTCTAGTGGGATTTTTTTAAAGGAATTTTTAGCTGAATATTACCCCATTTATGATGTTTAAAGGATATGCTTGGTTTAGTTTTGCATGAAAAAGGGTGTGCATTTAGAGTGATTTTAGTAAGGCTGAATGTTTATAAATACTATCTGAAAATAATAAGACTTGTTGCAGGGTTTGGTGATAGGGGTGTTTTCATTTGTGGTTTAAGGATTTGCCCAGTTTGAAATAATATGATTTTATAGGCAAAGCCCCTCTTATTTTTCTTATTTGTCATTAAAGAATGTTATCAATTTACTTGCACCGTTTAATTCAAAGTTATTATTGGATCTTTTAAAGCACAATCATATTATTGGGAAGATTTGCATTATTCATTCATTGTGGAAAACATATTAATCGTTTACATAACTTTTTTGTTTTGTGCCCGACTCCAAGTATTCATTGCGCCAGAGAAGCAGCATAGCAATCCCAACTAGCGCATTTCCCTCCAGAGAGATGCCTCACTTCCAGCAAATATGGGCCCATTCCCAATAACACTTATCGTTCTGCACAGATTGATCCAACTCTGCAGGGACTCTCGCTGAATGCAATCAGATTAACAGATAAAGCTACCTCCTCTTGTTTCCAGCATACTCATATAATCATCAGTTTTTCTGTATTCTACTCAATGCCAGAACGAGGAGTTGCATTCAGTGAGAGTTCCCACGGAGTTGGATCGAGAATGATAGTTTCATTGAGAGTGGGTCCTCTGTCAGCCTGGTTCTTCAGTATATTTTAATCATTTAAACTTTTTTTCAAGGTCTGGTGTTATGCCAGGGGAGAGTCCATTAAAGAAACCGAGGATAGATGGCGTTCTTCACCGTCAACACGATCTCAATTCCAAGTCAGTCAAGGCCGAATTAGACCAAATCAAAAGAGAGGTCAGTGAGCACTAAAAAAAAAATGTTTTGAATCCTTTTCACATTGAGTATTCTGTGTTAGCATACCATCTTTCTGGTTTGAGTGATTATATAATGTAAATTGCACTGAAGGGGGTTTTACTAGTTTGTTTCCTGCTCTTTGCGTGAAAGTTTTACGTGGAGCAAGTACTTTTTATTCAACACAGTAGAAATATGAGCAAAGCATCATTTAGCTGAAACTATCAATTATTTATTAAACAGCAGTGTCAAGCACATTAACTCCGTTTAGGCATTTTTCATACACAATAAATTGGCTGTTAGACTGTCAAGAAATTTCTTAAAACTGCACTAAGGAAGAAATGCTAAGGCAGAATGCTTGATGTGGAAGGGCCTTAAGAGGTCATCATAATGGTTAAGAAAATACTAAGATCATAATGATATATTAGGAGCAAAGTTGATGATATAAAAATGTCTTTCTTTAGACTGACGCGGGCAGCTGTTGGGTCCCTAAAACTTTTGACAAATGTTTGCAACTTGAAAAATGGTGATAATAATTTTTCAATCTGCCTGTGAATTTAACAGTTGTTTGATGTTAACTCAAATTCCAATTGGAACTAAGAAATGCATGTGGGAAAAAATTAAAAGAAAATAAGTATTTGTTCTTTTAATATCTGCTAGAATCTGACTGTTAAGCACATTTCTTTCTTCTCAGGAGAGAATGACACAAATTAATCAGGAGCTTCACGAAGTTGCCCAGCAACAAGAGGAAGTAAAGACACAGATTCAGTTGGCACGAGATGAAGAAAATTTTCCAAGAATCCATGAACTCCAAACAGAGTTAGAAAATCTAACATCTAAGCAGTTGCAACTTCTGACAGAACAAAGTGAAATTATACGGCGACAACGGAGATCTCAAATGTGAGTCATAGAGTCTGGGTCATTCTGACATTTTTTTTCAGATATTAATGATTTTACACCAAAATATCCATTAAAAATCAATAAAGAAACTAGAAATAACATTATTTAATATCTCTTTTTATTTTGAGCAGTTAGTGAACATTAAATTTTGTAACTGATATCTGTTATTTTGTTTTTTTAGTCTATAACAGATCATTAAAAAATGGAAATTTGGATCCTTTAAAAGAGAAGAAAGTTGTAAAAGCATTGTGCTAAATTTATTTTTATGCTAAAAGCATGATTAACTAAACTTCTATAATTTTACAAATGTTTTTTTTTTCAGTTATAACATGACAAAGAAAGCCACTAATGGAAATACATCATTGGAGGATGATGGCACAGGTAAATATTTCCTAACTTTACTGGATGTTTTAGAAAACCTTATCGTAAACAAGAATTAGAAGACAGAAGATTTTTACCTAGAAGTATTTGTCAGTCAAAGAATTTTATGTCCTCTAAACCAAGTTTTGACTTAGACTGAATGTATTTGGTGTCTTTGTGTAGAGGCGTTGATTAAGAAAGCCCATTGTGCCAAAGATACATAAATCCCATCTGGCTGTTTGTTGACACTTTGAGCATCTGAAGGTGAAGTCACTTCACTGCCCCTTTAGATTCAATCTTCCTTTTTACCATCATTATACAAGGAACAAAGCTATTTCACTGAATAAATTTTATATTTTTGTAGACTCTTCGAATATTCCAAGTGGGAGCACATCTCCTCAACACGAGGGACACGAAGAAGATCTGGACTTTTCTAGACATGATTTCTACAGAGTTCCACCAAAGGCAAATCCACAAAAAACAAGACAATTCGTACAGGAGACCCTTTTTGATGAAGGCCTGCGTATTGCACAGCAATATGGCATGGCAGAGTTTGCAGAGGAACTGATCGGGATGAAGGAAAAAACATTTGACGAGGAAAATGAAGATGCACGAAGTTGCAACAGAGACGGTGTTAAAGAGGAACCCAAAGATGATCTGATGGGAGAACAAAATGGTGACTTTGAAAATAGTCGTTGTGACAGTGACATTTGTGAAAATGGCAGTACCAAAAACTGCTTGGAGAATGAAGAACAGTTAAAAAATGAACTCGATGGTCATGAAGTAAGCAGGGATAGTATTGACAGTCGGAATGAGCAAGATGGTATGAACCCACAAAGTGCGGTCGAGATGAATGGGTGCAAACAGAACGGGTTTGGAACAATATCTTATGACAACAGCCAGGCTGCATAAGTCATTGAAGGTCAAGGTCACCTTTTGTCAGAAGAGGTCAAAGCCTTCTTGTTCTTTATTTCGTTATTTATTTGTGTTTTTTGAGAGGGATGATGTGAAAAATAACCTTGATCTGATTGTACTGAAGAGGAGTATTTAGAAAAATGGGAGGAAACACAAGTTTTATGGTGATTGAAAAATATATTAAGACATCTATACGACGCCTATACTCTTCCTTATCAACTTAAATTATTGTTCTCCTCTGAAATGGTGAATTGAATTCAGCTTTAAATCTTTATACGTACTTCTTTTACTTATCACTCATTCCTTGTAGTTCTAATGAAGAATTCCATTCATGTATAAGAATTTATTAATGTCTGGTATGCTCTAGGCACCTTGTGCTGGAAGTTTTACATTTAGAAGGTTTAAGTTCATAACTGGTCACTTGACAGCAGAATGAATATATGCCAGTTATGTTAATTCATACGGTTGACAGAGAGGCAAATGATTAGACAGAGGGGAGCTGGAGTGTGGGTAGGTGTTCAATGATGAAAGCTTCCTCAACTTTCCTGCCATTAAAGCACTGGCTGATTAATATGTACATCTGTCTGGTGACTTGATTAACATCTAAACCAGTTTTGGTTCAACAGTGTGCCAGAAGGTTGCCTATGCTTTTGTCTTCTTCTTACATGTAACCTGATCTGCTGCTGCTGCTGTCTTGTCTATCTTAACAGAAATAGAAGCTTCAGGGAAAAGGAATTAAGATTTTAAAATAACAGAAATGGGAACTAGTTTTTAGAATGTGTAATTATTTCTTTTCATGAGCAATTCCACGACATTCTGAAACAGAATTGAGGGTAGTCATTTGGGAGATTTTTTTTTTTCATTTATTATAATTATTGATATGAACATTGGTGACAGGTGCTATTGTTGTGTTTTTGGTGGAATTTCATGTTTTATGGCAGTGTTGTTGGTCTATGTACAAGCCTTCTCTCACCCATTATATTCTCCACACATCATTAACATCATTACCACAATACAGCACATCAATAGTTTTTCATCAGTAAAATTTTGAACATTTCAAGTCTCACTGGGAACTTTGTAACATTGAGGATGAAAATGAACTATTTGTATTTTCATGTAGAAGAATTGCGGATATTGTCAGTGTTTTGGTTTTGTGGAGCTTGGTCTATTTCACAAAAAAAAAAGAGATGTAGGTATTCTGGAGGGAGCTGGCAAAGATACTCATTTCAGATAATATATCACACCTGTAAAAGGTTTTAGGGGAAAATTGAAAATTGCCATGCACTGTTACATTCTTGTTGTTTGTGGTGTTCAGAATTCACAGGTACATATTGGTATCTGTGGTATGACAAGCTAGAAAGCTCCATTTTCTATTTTAAGAACCCCTGTGAAAATTAGGTGATAGGACCACAAAGAAAAAAAATCTTTTCAAAAAGCACAGCATACTAAGAGGTATATTGGTGAATTTTACTACTATTTATATTAAAACCATTGTTGAGGTTGTAATAGAATACTTTTGATTTTCTATATCCAATTCAGTTTAAGGACTGGTATGAAATTTGATTCATTTTGTTAACATTTATAAGGTAGAGTGAATAGACATCCTTTTCTTGTCAAATTATATCCATAATATTAAGTACCTACAATTGGTTATGTCGGGGAAAATGTCGTAAATTCTTAGATTTGGAAGATCGTAGAAACAGAAAAAACTTTGTCATTGTCAAGATGAAAACAACTGATGTGCCATATAAAACGCTTCACAATTTTCAACAGGTCCTAGTTTAATACCTGCAAATAAAAACTAGTTGTTTGGTTGATTTGTTATGAAATAACCTAGAAGCTGTATTTATTAGATTTGCACTTTCATCGTTACAGTTATTAGGAATATTGACTTATATTGTATAAGGTGTTACTGAAATCTCATCGTGTTATTTATTATTTATTTGTTAAGCATTCTAGCTTAATTGTTTATGTGAGACAGAGGGAGGAATAAATTCTTGTAATATGAAGACCAAGTATTCTTTTTTTAGTGTTTTCAAGTTCAACTTGGGTCTTGTCGATGGCCCAGAATCTTTTCAAAGAAAATTTATTTAAAAATACTAAGAAAATAAAAGGAAACTGATCTACAATCAAATTTGAATATGAAAACAATTATATGCGTTTAGCATACAGTTAAAAGGCAAATAATGAATTATAATAAAATAATACTAATGCAGTTAAAACCCATAAACAACAATAAACATTTTTCATCAAAATTTATAACATTGATCCTCTAAAAATTACACAAAAAATTGTCAATCACAATGAACAAATGACAAAAAGATCATTGGAACAAACGTTCCCAACACAAAACAGCAGTTCAGTTCAAGTAAAATTAGGTACATATCCTATATATACAATTACCTAACATATCACAGTGTGCCTAGATACATGGACGGGTTTTCATGAATGTCTTATGTAGAACACATACATGTATTTCATGTATAAAAGTTATATTAGTGTAACAAATCTTACACAATGTACAGTTTTCCTTCTGAGACACCTCAGCAGTAATATATCAATATAAAATTAATTCAAAAAAGTTCCACTTTAAAATAGCAAGTAAATCTTTACTCATAATCAAATTATCTCCACAATTGCAATGTCATGCTGAGAGCTATATTATGCAGTTCTACTCCAAAGAAAGAACAAATACATTTTCAATGTCAAGGACGAATTAAATTTTCATGCAACAGTTCAATGACCGCTTGTGTCAGTTTCTCTCTCAGAATGGACATATCACTCTCCAGCACTGGCCTGTTTCTCAGAGTCTGATTTATTCTCATCACTTTCCTTAGTGGCAGATTGCTGGCTAGGCCGACGTGACCTTTGACCTTCTGACCCCTGTGGTTGACCTTTGACGGACCCTGCCTGTGACCCTCCTCTGGGGGATTCCCCTTTCACTGAGCCAGCTTGAGATGCTGCTGGTGATTGGCCCTTCACTGAGCCAGCTTGCGAGGCTCTTGGTGATTGGCCCTTCACTGAGCCAGCTTGAGAGGCCCTTGGTGATTGGCCCTTCACTGAGCCAGCTTGAGACGCTTTTGGAGACTGCCCCTGAGCGCCCTCTGTGACGCCCTCTTCTGCATCACGTGAGTGGCGACTCAGTGGCCTTGACTCAGGTCCTGTGGCAATACCACCCTCAACTGATTTCCTTGACTGCTCACTAGGTGGCCTGTTCAGGGAACCTTTTTTCCGTGAGCCCACAGATTTCTGAGACTGCTTACCCAATGAGTCATTGGAGGGGAACTTATTCTGTGGTAAATTTGTCTGTTGTTTTTGTCCTTGCTGTGAACCAGCTTGACTTCTGGGACTTTGCTCGGGCTCATCAGACACCTCCGTCATGACCTGTTCCCTGTGCATCTGCAGGTCAGGTGGGAGTGGAGGGGCGCGGGGTGACATGGGGCGGTACGACATCTGGGAGTGGTATGAACGTGCAGACAAACGGGATCGAGCAGACATACGAGCGTCCATCTGTGATTCTGCACCTTCGAAGAGGTCCGCTGTGTTAGCCTGGCGTGTGCTGAGTACACGCGCTGCATCTGCATCACCCACGTGATACGACATGGCTTTGACTGCAGCATGCTTGCGAGGCTTACGGTGGGCATCCTCTGGGACCCCTAAAAAACACAGCAGTAGAAACACATTTCTAATTGACAGATTACATTAGGAGGATAATGATTCATAAAAGATACCATGCATTTACCATTTTCAAGAAAGGATTAACAGTATCTTATCATTATAACCATAATATGCCAATTTTATGGAGTCAATGTGCAAGCCTGAATTTATATATTTCTCCGACTGTTTTGATGTGTGTGTGTGTGTGGACATGTATACTCGTGTCCACTCATGCATGTCATACCTGGATCCAGTATAAGGGCCACGGTGGCTAGCTGCCATGTCTCCACAGGATCTTTACTGGCCAGAGGTAGGGTGAGGGCACACACCTGTCTGGCCTGGAGAAAGAACAAAATATAGCAATTAAATATTCTTATCATAAGATCATTGAATGGGACAAATTCATAAAGAATTCAGTGTTCATTTATCATATATTTCACAGTAATAATTGTGGTTTAAAATTGTGAATGCTTTTAACGTTTTTGGACATTAATCATGGCCATGGTCCCTCTGAATAGGGTAAATGTTGAGCAACAAAGCCTGAGTTAAAAATTAAATGTTGAGCAACAAAGCATGAGTTAAAAATTATGTCAAACTTTGACTATTACCTTGCTTTTCATATGCCCCCCGTTTGATTGATAACCCAGTTATATAAATGTACACCCCCCCTCCAAAAAAAAAAAAAAAAAAAACCCTTCCCCTAGAAATACTACTAAAACCCCAGCCTTCTTCTCAGCTGTGTGATATCTCCCACCTACCCTGTTCATGAAGACTGNCCCCATTGTGCCAAAGATATATAAAATCCCATCTGGCTGTTTGTTGACACTTTGAGCATCTGAAGGTGAAGTCACTTCACTGCCCCTTTAGATCCAATCTCCTTTTTACCATCATTATACAAGGAACAAAGCTATTTCACTGAATAAATTTTATATTTTTGTAGACTCTTCGAATATTCCAAGTGGGAGCACATCTCCTCAACACGAGGGACACGAAGAAGATCTGGACTTTTCTAGACATGATTTCTACAGAGTTCCACCAAAGGCAAATCCACAAAAAACAAGACAATTCGTACAGGAGACCCTTTTCGATGAAGGCCTGCGTATTGCACAGCAATATGGCATGGCAGAGTTTGCAGAGGAACTGATCGGGATGAAGGAAAAAACATTTGACGAGGAAAATGAAGATGCACGAAGTTGCAACAGAGACGGTGTTAAAGAGGAACCCAAAGATGACCTGATGGGAGAACAAAATGGTGACTTTGAAAATAGTCGTTGTGACAGTGACATTTGTGAAAATGGCAGTACCAAAAACTGCTTGGAGAATGAAGAACAGTTAAAAAATGAACTCGATGACCATGAAGTAAGCAGGGATAGTATTGACAGTCGGAATGAGCAAGATGGTACGAACCCACAAAGTGCGGTCGAGATGAATGGGTGCAAACAGAACGGGTTTGGAACAATATCTTTTGACAACAGCCAGGCTGCATAAGTCATTGAAGGTCAAGGTCACCTTTTGTCAGAAGAGGTCAAAGCCTTCTTGTTCTTTATTTCGTTATTTATTTGTGTTTTTTGAGAGGGATGATGTGAAAAATAACCTTGATCTGATTGTACTGAAGAGGAGTATTTAGAAAAATGGGAGGAAACACAAGTTTTATGGTGATTGAAAAATATATTAAGACATCTATACGACGCCTATACTCTTCCTTATCAACTTAAATTATTGTTCTCCTCTGAAATGGTGAATTGAATTCAGCTTTAAATCTTTATACGTACTTCTTTTACTTATCACTCATTCCTTGTAGTTCTAATGAAGAATTCCATTCATGTATAAGAATTTATTAATGTCTGGTATGCTCTAGGCACCTTGTGCTGGAAGTTTTACATTTAGAAGGTTAAAGTTCATAACTGGTCACCAGATAGCCAAATGAATATATGCCAGTCATTTTAATCCATCCTGATAACAGAGAGGCAAATGATTAGACAGAGGAGAGCTGGAGTGGGGGTAGGTGTTCAATGATTAAAGCTTCCTCAACTTTCCTGCCATTAAAGCACTGGCTGATTAATACGTACATCTGTCTGGTGACTTGATTAACATCTAAACCAGTTTTGGTTCAACAGTGTGACAGAAGGTTGCCTATGCTTTTGTCTTCTTCTTACATGTAACCCCGATCTGCTGCTGCTGCCGTCTTGTCTATCTTAACATACTGAAATAGAAGCTTCAGGGAAAAGGAATTAAGATTTTAAAATAACAGAAATGGGAACTAGTTTTTAGAATGTGTAATTATTTCTTTTCATGAGCAATTCCACGACATTCTGAAACAGAATTGAGGGTAGTCATTTGGGAGATTTTTTTTTCATTTATTATAATTATTGATATGAACATTGGTGACAGGTGCTATTGTTGTGTTTTTGGTGGAATTTCATGTTTTATGGCAGTGTTGTTGGTCTATGTACAAGCCTTCTCTCACCCATTTTATTCTCCACACATCATTAACATCATTATCACAATACAGCACATTGATAGTTTTTCATCAGTAAAAATTTGAACATTTCAAGTCTCACTGGGAACTTTGTAACATTTAGGATGAAAATGAACCATTTGTATTTTCATGTAGAAGAATTGCGGATATTGTCAGTGTTTTGATTTTGTGGAGTTTGGGTCTATTTCACTGAAAAAAGAGTTGGAGGTATTCTGGAGGGAGCTGGCAAAGATACTCATTTCAGATAATATATCACACCTGTAAAAGGTTTTAGGGGAAATTTGCCACACACTGTTACATTCTTGTTGTTTGTGGTGTTCAGAATTCACAGGTACATATTGGTATCTGGGGTATGACAAGCTAGAAAGCTCCATTTTCTATTTTAAGAACCCCTGTGAAAATTAGGTGATAGGACCACAAAGAAAAAAAATCTTTTCAAAAAGCACAGCATACTAAGAGGTATATTGGTGAATTTTACTACTATTTATATTAAAACCATTGTTGAGGTTGTAATAGAATACTTTTGATTTTCTATATCCAATTCAGTTCAAGGACTGGTATGAAATTTGATTCATTTTGTTAACATTTATAAGGTAGAGTGAATAGACATCCTTTTCTTGTCAAATTATATCCATAATATTAAGTACCTACAATTGGTTATGTCGGGGAAAATGTAATAAATTCTTAGATTTGGAAGATCGTAGAAACAGAAAAAAACTTTGTCATTGTCAGGGTGAAAACAAATGAACTGATGTGCCATATAAAATGCTTCACAATTTTCAACAGGTCCTAGATTGATACCTGCAAATAAAAACTAGTTGTTTGGTTGATTTGTTATGAAATAACCTAGAAGCTGTATTTATTAGATTTGCACTTTCATCGTTACAGTTATTAGGAATATTGACTTATATTGTATAAGGTGTTACTGAAATCTCATCGTGTTATTTATTATTTATTTGTTAAGCATTCTAGCTTAATTGTTTATGTGAGACAGAGGGAGGAATAAATTCTTGTAATATGAAGTCCAAGTATTATTCTTTTTAATGTTTTCAAGGTCAACTTGGGTCTTGTCGATGGCCCAGAATCTTTTCAAAGAAAATTTATTTAAAAATACTAAGAAAATAAAAGGAAACTGATCTACAATCAAATTTGAATATGAAAACAATTATATGCATTTAGCATACAGTTAAAAGGCAAATAATGAATTATAATAAAATAATACTTATGCAGTTAAAACCCATAAACAACAATAAACATTTTTTATCAAAATTTATAATATTGATCCTCTAAAAATTACACAAAAATTGTCAATCACAATGAACAAATGACAAAAAATCATTGGAACAAACGTTCCCAACACAAAACAGCAGTTCAGTTCAAGTAAAATTAGGTAAATATCTTATTAATACAATTTCCTAACATATCACAGTGTGCCTAGATCTATGGACGGGTTTTCATGAATGTCTTATATAGAGCACATACATGTTTTTCATGTATAAAAGTTATATTAGTGTAACAAATCTTACACAATATACAGTTTCCCTTCTGAGACACCTCAGCAGTAATATATCAATATAAAATGAATTCGAAAAGTTCCACTTTAAAATAGCAAGTAAATCTTTACTCCTAATCAAATTACCTCCACAATTGCAATGTCATGCCGAGAGTTATATTATGCAGTTCTACTCCAAAGAAAGAACAAATACATTTTCAATGTCAAGGATGAATTAAATTTCATGCAACAGTTCAATGACCGCTTGTGTCAGTTTCTCTCTCAGAATGGACATATCACTCTCCAGCACTGGCCTGTTTCTCAGAGTCTGATTTATTCTCATCACTTTCCTTAGTGGCAGATTGCTGGCTAGGCCGACGTGACCTTTGACCTTCTGACCCCTGTGGTTGACCTTTGACAGACCCTGCCTGTGACCCTCCTCTGGGGGATTCCCCTTTCACTGAGCCAGCTTGAGATGCTGCTGGTGATTGGCCCTTCACTGAGCCAGCTTGCGAGGCTCTTGGTGATTGGCCCTTCACTGAGCCAGCTTGAGAGGCCCTTGGTGATTGGCCCTTCACTGAGCCAGCTTGAGATGCTTTTGGAGACTGCCCCTGAGCGCCCTCTGTGACACCCTCTTCTGCATCACGTGAGTGGCGACTCAGTGGCCTTGACTCAGGGCCTGTGGCAATACCTCCCTCCACCGATTTCCTTGATTGCTCACTAGGTGGCCTATTCAGGGAACCTTTTTTCCTTGAGCCCACAGATTTTTGAGACTGCTTGCCCAATGAGTCATTGGAAGGGAACTTATTCTGTGGTAAATTTGTTTGTTGCTTTTGTCCTTGCTGTGAACCAGCCTGACTTCTTGGACTCTGCTCTGGCTCGTCAGACACCTCTGTCATTACCTGTTCCCTGTGCATCTGCAGGTCAGGCGGAAGTGGAGGGGCGCGGGGTGACATGGGGCGGTACGACATCTGGGAGTGGTATGAACGTGCAGACAAGCGTGATCGTGCAGACATACGAGCATCCATCTGTGATTCTGCACCCTCAAAGAGGTCTGCCGTGTTGGCCTGTCGTGTGCTCAGTGCACGAGCTGCATCTGCATCACCCACATGGTAGGGCATGGCTTTGACTGCGGCATGTTTGCGAGGCTTGCGGTGGGCATCCTCTGGGACCCCTGAAATAACAACAGTATAGACATATATATTCATGCTACAATATGAGGAAGATAATTCAATAAATCTGGAAATATACCACTGACTTACTTTCATCAATAAAGATTAACAGTATCTTATAATTATCATTACAACAATAACATGCCATGAAGTCCATGTGCAAGCCTGTGTTTATATATTTGTAAGGCTGTGTGTGTGTGTGTGTGTGTGTGTGTGTGTGTGTGTTACCTGGATCCAGTATAAGGGCCACGGTGGCTAGCTGCCATGTTTCCACAGGGTCTTTACTGGCCAGGGGTAGGGTCAGCGCACACACCTGCCTGGCCTGGAGTTAGAACACGATACACTCTTAAAATTCTTATCATAGGATCATTGAACAAGACAAACTCATAAACAATTCTATGTATATTTATCATATATTTCAAAGTATTAAATCATGGCTAAAAATTGTGAATTTTTTGTAGTAAAAGTTTTGGGCCAATGAATTGAAAACTACCTCTGAGTCATCACTTTACTCTCACTTTGACCTCGTTTTTCATAGTAAAGCTCTGCCCCCTGTCTGAATGATAACCCAGTTATATATGTGCAAAACCCCTAAAACCCCTTCCCCAGAAATACTACTAAAACCCCAGCCTTCTCAACCGTGTGATATCTCCCACCTACCCTGTTCATGAAGACTGGGACATCATACAGACTGATCTGCTGTGTGATATCTCCCACCTACCCTGTTCATGAAGACTGGGACATCATACAGACTGATCTGCTGTGTGATATCTCCCACCTACCCTGTTCATGAAGACTGGGACATCATACAGACTGATCTGCTGTGTGATATCTCCCACCTACCCTGTTCATGAAGACTGGGACATCATACAGACTGATCTGCTGTGTGATATCTCCCACCTACCCTGTTCATGAAGACTGGGACATCATACAGACTGATCTGCTGTGTGATATCTCCCACCTACCCTGTTCATGAAGACTGGGACATCATACAGACTGATCTGCTGTGTGATATCTCCCACCTACCCTGTTCATGAAGACTGGGACATCATACAGACTGATCTGCTGTGTGATATCTCCCACCTACCCTGTTCATGAAGACTGGGACATCATACAGACTGATCTGCTGTGTGATATCTCCCACCTACCCTGTTCATGAAGACTGGGACATCATACAGACTGATCTGCTGTGTGATATCTCCCACCTACCCTGTTCATGAAGACTGGGACATCATACAGACTGATCTGCTGTGTGATATCTCCCACCTACCCTGTTCATGAAGACTGGGACATCATACAGACTGATCTGCTGTGTGATATCTCCCACCTACCCTGTTCATGAAGACTGGGACATCATACAGACTGATCTGCTGTGTGATATCTCCCACCTACCCTGTTCATGAAGACTGGGACATCATACAGACTGATCTGCTGTGTGATATCTCCCACCTACCCTGTTCATGAAGACTGGGACATCATACAGACTGATCTGCTGTGTGATATCTCCCACCTACCCTGTTCATGAAGACTGGGACATCATACAGACTGATCTGCTGTGTGATATCTCCCACCTACCCTGTTCATGAAGACTGGGACATCATACAGACTGATCTGCTGTGTGATATCTCCCACCTACCCTGTTCATGAAGACTGGGACATCATACAGACTGATCTGCTGTGTGATATCTCCCACCTACCCTGTTCATGAAGACTGGGACATCATACAGACTGATCTGCTGCTTCATCTCCTCCAGTTCTGATCTCATTACTGGCTTCACATACATCAGTGGCATAGGATACAGGAAGGACCTGGGAGATGGGAGAAATATAGATATAATTTCAACAGATGACAGAATATATAGTAAAATGACATAAAGGCCAATGCAAATTTGATCTGGTTTATTGCTATGAACAGGAATACATACTGATATTATATACCATACCAAATCGTATTATTTTTTTATGTCATTATAGATAATATCATTATCACATAACACTACATAACATCACATCTAATCATTGTAACATTTAATTTATCAACTTTTCTAATTATAATATTATTCTGCATTACATTACGTACATGATCTCATTCTATCGCCTTATTTTTTGTCATACTGTTACTATTGCGTATTAAGAAGAATAAAAACTCTTACGTGGCAGGAGCAAGGCTGCCATTTTCCCCATCCCAGCATGCACCTTGCATCAGTAGATCTCGTATGTAAAGTCCGCCCTCGTCTTGTACCTCCATCTGCT
Source organism: Lingula anatina (assembly GCF_001039355.2). Next base: position 82,670 of record NW_019774280.1, read on the forward strand.
CTATAACGGCACCCTCCAGCACTTCACAACTCAGTGCGATCTGATTGGATGATAATCCAGATAATTATCACATTAAGTTCTACATAGCAACACTTACAGTTTTAAAAAATCTTACATAAAAAATCCCAGTTTCATGTTATCAAAACAAAGGCAGTTGAAGAAAGATATCTAAATTTGCTCAGAAAGAAGAACATTTCATGTTTGTTAAGACGGCAATAATATTCATGTTTTTGATATTGAAGATACAAATGTATCCAAGCAACACCTGTTGTGTTCCTCTGAACAGACACAGCCTACAACAAATTTTCACAACATTGTTAATCCAGAATGGAACTGTTTCACATTGACATTGAAATACCTACCTCATCCATGGTGGTTTCCATGACAACAGCTTTTTCCTGCCTCAAAGCAGTGAAGAGCGCCTGTGGTTTCACCAATCCTCCAAGCCATAGAACATTGAGGGATCCTCTGGCTATCCCCGAATTACTGACATTACCCTCTTTGTCATAAGTTGGCACCATGCCAGATTTGACCCATGAGTTCAGCTGTGAGTAATGCTTCCTCAAGTCTGTTAATAATAATAATAATAATTATTATAAAATGAAGGAATAAATGAAATAAAAAAGCAACATAATGCAATGCCTATTGCCTTTTAATGGCAAGATCCTGAACACCTTTTATAAGAGCACACATCAATCTTGCACACAAAGGAGAGTTGAGTCATAAAATATAGTGACCAATAGACCAATGATATTTTTTGCTCCCAAGAAGTCTCAACCCTGCAAAACATGATAATAATAATAATAACGGTTTTACCTGTGAGCCAGGAGTCTAAAGTATGAGTACAAGGCTGCTTGTTGGGGTGGACCCAAGTCACTGGCACATACTCCTCCTGCAGGCAGAAGACAGCCTCTTTGAGTGGGTTAGGCAGGGACTCGGTACCTCCCACCAGAGAGTTCCTGATGTCATAGATATTCTGCCTGATGTAACACAGTAAGGAGTTCAGCCACTGGCATTCCTGAAACAGAGAGAAAAACTCATCATGATTAAAATTGCCAGTAAAAATACAAGACAGTGTTGGCATAGTACCATAAAGTGGGATAGAAAAGTATTTTTGTGGAAAATAGGATGAAATAGGATTATATAGGGAAACGGAAGATAGAAAGCTCCCCCAATCCAAGACCTCCTAGCATATATTGTGTCTGACACACTCACTCTTCAACAGTGAATACAACATTAATTTTTTATTTTCTTTTAATCATGCTTTTTGTTTTCCACACTAAGCTGCATTTATTTTAAATCTCAATCACTGTCTGTCACCAAGCCATATACTGTACCTGCAACAGGACGTGTCCAATGGACTCCGGCATGAGAGTACTAGATGCACTGGCCAGGCTTACCACACTGGGCCAGTGATACGGGAAGCTATACTCCTCATCCGTCTCCTGCTGGGGCGCATCACCAAGCATCAGTAATGGAGGCAAGGATTCCGTGCACTTGTCAATAGCGTTGCGTAGCTTCATTGTGTCAACTGTTTTAGCTGGGGTGACATCGGAGCTGATGTCCATGTTTTGTGTCTCGTACAGCTTGTCCAGGTGATCAAGGAATTCGATACCGCTAAAAAATAGGAAGTGATGATAACTTTGTAGTTGTCCACTTCTTACGAAAAAACACTGCCCAACAACATTTAATACCAGGAAAAAGTCTCCTGATTTATAAAATAAATAAATAAATAAATAAATAAATAAATAAATAAATAAATAAGTTTTAGACTTACCTGGATTCATTGTATTCTTTCTCCACACTGGTATGCAGGGAGAGTGCCTGGAGGGAGTTGCTGTCTTCTTTCATCTGCTCCACAATCCACGTACCATAGTCTGTGGGTTCTGCAATCAATAATTTACATGCATAAGAAACTATATTGATGTGAGGTGTAAGGCTGACTTCTGTGCCTATATCTTATATGAAAAAGAATATGAAATGAGCAATTTAAAACTGTTTTTCTTTACTGGAATGGCAAAATGGTACTGGAATGTCAAAATAAATAAATAAATACATAAATAAATAAATAAAGACTTCTCAATAGACACTATCTCATTTTTAATAATCAACAATTGTATCTCTTACAATACATCAAGAAAACTGTTCCACATATCTAAGAAAAGTCATGTGACAAGCACAATAATTTGAACGCTAATCAATATAAAGTGGTAGTTGTCATGACCACAGTCGCCATGACCACAGTTGTCATGACAACAGTCCCCACCTGTGCCAGCAGAAGGCATTGGTATCTGTACGTCTCCCAGGGTGATGGCACCAGCTTGGAGCCCCTTCATCACAGCAGCCACCAGGGCGGCGCTATAGTCCTGGTCCCAGGCATTGACTAGAATATTTCCATACACCATCTGGGGAAGAAAAATAGCAGATTAAATCTCATAAGGAAACTGCAGAGCCTCCTCAAAACACAGACTTCATCCAAGAAAAAGAGCAAAAAAATTTTTTTTACATATTAGGATATCCAGATGGAGTCAAAATATTACTTGCTTTTCTCCCACCTTCTTCTCCAACCTGACTTAAGTTTTTATTTATTTATTTATTTATTGTGAAACTTAGGCATGACTAGCCTAATAACTGCTAAGACAGTCTCCTGACTCACCTTAGATATAATTGGCCCCAGCTCCTCCACAGATGGTTCCTTCGTCCTGCTCACCGCCCCGTCCACCATATCAATCACCTGCACCATGTGAGTCCTGCTGAGCGTACTCCACTGACTCAGACCCTGGCTGCCAAATGTCTGCCTGGCCAGGAGAGCCCCCTGGATCACCCCTACCCCATAGATGAGTAGTTTGAGGGGCTGGCTGAAGGTTTTCACCCTCTCCCAGTGGCTCAGAGGGGTGGTGTTCAGGGCGTAGGCTATGGCTGGGGAAGAGAAAGGTTTCTGGTTAATAAGAAGTTACTTGTGATTCCTAGGGAAGTCATATTGATAACAGCTATTGATAGATTGAAATAAATTTATAAAGTAATTCTTCTCCAATCTTTATGGTTGGTCACAGATATTTTCATTTTCCTATCCTGCACTTTCAAATCATTTCAATACACTATAACCACAAAACACAAAGAAATTACACTATCACCAGGAAAAAAACCAGCTCTTGTTAACTCCATTATCATTACTTATCACCATCAATCCATCATCCTAATATCTGAGAGCTCACTGTAGTACACACCTGAAGGCAGAACAGACTTCAGAGAACCAAAGTTAAAAGTGAGGTCAATGGTCTCCTCCTCCCTAGGTGTCTCCACCAGCTGGGGTCCTACAAACTGCCAGGACAGGGTGTGGAGACACTGGATCAGCTGTGGAGGGACACGACTGGATGGTTCTGAGGTGATCCACACTAGGGTGTTCTTCTCTTCTGTGGCTGATAATAATAATAATAATAATAATAATAATAATAATAATAATAATAATAATGCACTGATGAAAGGTTTTAACTTAATTTTTTTCTTAGGTTATTAATTATATAATAATAATTTAATGATAATTGTCATTGATTGAACTCTTGAAGTTAACATCTCCCTTTTTTTTTCTTTTTAGCTCAATAAGTCAAAGTGATGTAAATGCAGGACAAGAAATAAATTGGTCTTCTTTATTCTCCTACACAGCTGATGTTTTAACTTCATGATGAGGGAATAGATAAAAATGCTATAAGCTCATTTTAAATTAACTAGAAATAACTAAGGTTCTTTATTTCAGGGGAATTTCAGAATTTTCTAAACATTCACTATCGAATTATACAATTATTCATTTATATATTTATTTATTGATTGGCTGAGTTATGTGTCACAGGAGACCAATCAGCCCAGACAACCATATCTGTCCTTGAATCCATCTCTACCGCCTCACCTATCATTTTAGCCAGTCTGGCCAGGTGGTTCTTCAGTGGTTTGTAGAAGCTCTGAGGTGAGAGGTGTAAGTTCTCTATCAGTATCCAGCAGTCTTTCTTCTGACCCTCCTCTAGAGCTTTCTCAACCTGGTGTTCACAACCCTCTCCCATTACCACGTGTTCCACATCTATTCCACCCACCTGAGGACAGAGGGTGAGGTGTTCTTATATTAGAAAATAAATACTAATACAATCATATAGGATAAGGCGTTCTCTATACGAAAATAACTAGACCATAAGTTACAACAATCATGTAAGATAATGTGTTTTTCATCCAAGAAAAAAATTAGTAGAATAATGATATAAGACAATGTGTTTTCATATAAAAAACAATAGTACAGTATTGAGATAAGGTTAATGTAGCCCAGTGAAACAAGTCTCCAATATGGCTGCGGACTTCCTTTCTTGCGATCTTCCTTCACATGAGAGAAGCAAGGCGTAGTTAGTGCATAACTTGTATAAACATTTTCTTGTGATATATTATAAATCTGCCAATGGTTGGAAAAAATCTCATCCCTGCTTACCTTGGCCATGTTTAATAATGTTTCTCTGGGGTGTTCAATCATATTCAGGCTAGAGGTGGGGTGCTGGTCTGAGCATGCTGGAGTTGGCGGTAGTAAAACCAGCAGCCCATATTCATTACCCTTCATCAGTCTCTGGATATCGCTGAGCTTTGGTTCCCTGCCTGCAGTGAGGTGGGGGGCAAGGTATTTGTTAACATAGGTTGCCATGGCAGCAGGGGTGCGGTCAGGTCGCATCATGCGTACTAGCAGCATGCGATGGAAGTCAGTAAGGGGTATGTCTGGGTCTTCTGGAATCCCGTCATCTTCCTCCTCGGTATTTTTCTGAGGTTGGTTTTCTGATTGAAAAACAAAGTTTTGATAATAACTTATATTCTTTGAATAGTTTTGGCAACCTTGTAACATTTTCATAAAAATGGTTCTCCAGTAAGACTAAAATCTATGCAGAGGATTGAAATAGTGTGGAGTTTTGTGGAGAAAGATATTAATTACTACATGTACCTCCATAAATCAATGTATAACAAGTCTAAAAACCACACGCAAACTAAAGCAGCATTTAACCATCTATATCAATTCTTGTCTGCTTTTCTGCGCAGTTTTCTGAGATATTTATTTCCAAACTCACATATAAAAAAAAAAAAATCAATTCACTGTTCAAACATCACTCAATGCAAATTTTCATCATAACCTAGCACATATTCACACCCACCTGCTTCCCCTTCATTCTTATCATTGGGCATGGCGGCTGTCTCGGGCTCAGGGAGGTTATACCAGGCCTTCCACGCCTCTGAGAACTCAGCAATGTGGCAACATATGGCGTCCAGGGGCCCAGGGAGTACTGACATGGCCAGGATGTCATCCCATCTGTCCTTGGCTATCCAATCAGGATCTGATGCCTGGGACTCAAAGTCTGTCAAGGTCAAGGTCATGCCAATTCCTGGGTTACCTAGTTTGTAACGGAAATAAATAGCGTTACTAAAGACAGAAAGATAAATTTGGCCTTAAATTCTGGTCTTACATTATGAAACTTATGACTTAACACAATATTTACATGTTTATAAGTCTCACTCTTTGGTAAAATAGGTTAGAAGTGTCTCACAAGACTGAATTAAATTAAGTTCATATATATCCTGATCTTTGTTGCAGTAAGTTAACAAATTGTAAAACACCAAATCTTGTACATGAATTCTTTTAAATTTTCATCATGTCCTACATAGGACAGTGATCCAAATATGTTACCTTGTAGAAGCAGAGAGAGTTCTTCATCAGAGAAGTCTGCCCCTCCCTCTACCTGGATGTTCAGTGTTACCATGGTGGCAAACAGCAACGCATGCTCATCATACAGACTCCTAGGATTAGATATGGAATATATTGAATAGGGTGTAGAACTTTAAATATTCAAAAAGAAAAAAAATATCTTGTCTTATTCGACTTTTTGAAAAATACTTAAATCAAAAGTGTGTAAGAGGTGTTGAACTCTTTGGTATTCACAATGCATACAACAACTTTTTTTTTATTTAACATTAAGTTTAGTTTAGCTAGAATGTCAGAAATCAGAAGTCAAATTATACGGCAAAAAAAAAAAAAAAAAAAAAAAAGATATGTTAAACTGAATTCACTGAGAATAATTGAATCTTTCAAAATCTAAATATTGAATTTTCTATCGAAATCATGAAAACACAATTCTTTGACAATAAATAAATATTTCAATAAATTAACCAATCAATTTCAAAATTAAAAAAACAAAACAAAAAAACTCACTGTTTAATGTGCTGGTACAGTGTGGTGGTGACGGCATCCACCAGTGTTTTCACCTGATCTTCTGCCATACTGGAATAGTCCACTCCCTCTGAGGGGAGGTCAGGTATGTCAGGGAGCTCCCAGGCTGGCAGCTTCTCTGGGTCATCATTGATGTCAGTCTCTCCTTGAAATGTTTAATATTTCAATAATAAAATACAACTGGCTTATTTAAATCATTTAATCAATTATAAGTGATTTATCTATATTATTTCACATTAAAAATAAGTACAGCTATGACTGTCTGTGATAATGAATAATTCCACTCCTTCAGCAGATACACTTGGTTGCTTTTAGTGCAAATACTAATGATTTAGCATCATGATCATTTCCATTACATTTTCTTCTTCAAAGCTAAGAGAAAAGTACATTTCTAGAAAAACCTTAACTTCTTGTGAAAACGCAGCTGTTTTCATCTTCTATGTCCAATATGTCATCAACCATTGTTTCCAATACAAAAAGAAATAAATTATTATACTGAACAATATTTTTGAATCAGATAATTTTTAAAATATGTCTTACCTTCCTCTTCTTGCTGTGTGTTACCTTCATTGTGCTCATCCTCAAAATCCCCTTCATAAGCCAGGTCTCCACGTGAAGACCTCCCACCACCTACAACACACAGGGAATGTGTTAGGTGAGAAACACCAGATTGTGCTCTTGGTACAGCATGACACTGCACATCACCTGGGCTCCGTATCTCGAAAGGTTTGCTATGTTGCGCACGTGTCCAAGCGTCTCGATTCCATGGCCCCGTATCTCAAAATAGAATCGGTTATGGAATTGAGACACTAACGCACATGCGCAACATAGCGAACCTTTCGAGATACGGAGCCCTGGTCTGTTCATGACAGGTCTATTTTACATACTGTTAGATGAACTTTTCATATCCAAGCATTTCAGTACATTGTCAATGATTTATCTTCAGTTTTTTTCTTTTTTTTTTTTTTAATAAGGTCATTAAAATATCAAGAAGAATTTATTACAGTGAGTTAAGAAATCATTGCTTATCATTGTGCAAAAGAATAATAAAATATTCCTCAAAAACAAAATCATGTACATACAAGTATTGGCTGTTGATTCCTAATAGAAATATTATAATGTAGGCACTAATAGAAGGGTTATTTCATTATACGCAACTAATGCTTAAATATATCTATTTCTTTGCTTTTCCCATATTTCAGAGTAGATTAAAGATGATATCAAACATCTACATAGCTCAAAAGTTTGATGAAAGAGAAACATCCAAAGAAAATGTCATATTAAACAAGAATATGCAGTTATTGTTATACTTAGATGTTCTCTACTTCTATGGCTTTACATAATAACAAGGCCTAGGATAAGACCTTTGACTATATAAATGAAAATAAAATAGAATAAATGAATTGCTGAAGCTTTAAATTGGCAAAAGAACTGCAAAATAAACCAACAGCATCAAGAAACTGTCAAGAAACCCAGATGGAAATATGAATATCAGAACTGCAAAAACAGAAAAATACAAAGAATATATAGTTCAGACAACATGGAAAAAAATCAAGACTTCTGGTTTATACCTTTGCCATGGGTCTTCTTGTCTGAAAGCAAATAATGTGTTTGTATGTACTAACGTACAATAATTGAAACAACTATGCTTATAAAGTAATGCTTCAACATTTACCACATCAAATAAAATGCTGAACCCTTCTGTCGTGTTTGTGATTACACGAGAACACAAATCACTGTGTGTTAAATCATAAGTGAAAAAACCTGACAGCTATTCAATTCACAACATCAGCCACTGTGACACCAAAGGTGACAAGCATTTCACTTCTGCAGCACTGATGTGACACAATGTAGCATTGAACTATAATCTAGCCATACAACACAAACACATTGCCAAAGTCAAACAGTGTAAAACTCCATCAACATCTACATGAAGAACTACACCTGTTATGAAATAGGTTCATCAATGGGTGTAGATGGTAAAAAAGCTAAATAGTTTTTAAGACTAAACATGTTTTTACCTATGCCACATGGTGATTTACTCACTGATGAATGGTTGAAACCTGATGTTGCATGGATAACATGTTAAGCCTTTTTTTCAAACAACTTATTTTTTTACCAACTAGACCTGTAGTATGTATAATACACTTCTGTCATGCAATGCATACACTGTTTTTTATATAATTTACACTGAAAATCTAGCAATGCAAGTCAATGCCATAAGTATAATTCAATGTTACTAGACTAAGTACATAGAATAACACCTAAAGCAAGTCTGCATGCTCTACTACTCTCACCCTAACTGCTAACTGTTACTTCCCATCCCCCCTTCAAACAATTAGAACTTGACTATACACCACAACATTTACACTAACTTAACTTAAGAGTGAATTCCAATAAAAATGTACTGCTTTTGTCTTCAAGAGAATGAAATATTTTGAAAAAAGTACTTTGAAAAATGAAATAATCTTGATTTGGTAATCTAAAAAAAGGAAAATATTCATCTCTTTTCAAGTGGCTGGGATATTATGATGAGAAATTATCTTGATTTGATTAAACGTTTAAAGAATTAAATGTATATTTTCAAATAAATAAAATATATTTAAAAGATTGAAATAATCTTGATTTTGGTTTTCAAAAACTGTCAAAATGGCACATAAGGAAAATGGAATTTTAAACCATAAACACCTCCACTTTGAAGCAAGCCAGGCAGTCTAAACAAAGCAATTTAAAGTCTACATGAAACATTCTCACATCCATGGCAATATCAGTATATGTATATACTAAGCATAACACAATATCTATCATCTGAACCACATCATGTAACTAAACAATTAAACTAACTTTTACATCCACTCTGTGAGATTTCCTCAAAATCCTGTTCATATTCATACTCCTCTGTCACTGCTGTGTTAGTAGTGTTAGTAGCATGTGGCTGGCAATGCCCTGCAGTTAGTAGGTATCATGTATGTAGACATATTTTACAGAACCAAGGTAGGGAAGGGGCTCAAAAGTCTTTCTCATCATTATGGCATGAATTAATTATAAAGGTAGGGTGCTGTATCATATATTTTGTCCCGAGATTCTACATTAAATATGACCCTCAGTACATTCTTCTCTCAAAGGGTTTTTCCCTGACTTTCCAGATTACCTCAATGACAGTATATGAATAATAAAATCAGAGCTGTACCCTGAGTTTCCAGCTTACTTTATTAGTAAGGTCCTAAACTATTCAGGAGTGGTACCCCAACTTTCCAGCTTACCTCAGTAAGATCATGAACTATCAATGAGTTGTACCCTGAGTTTCCAACTTACCTGAGAGTGCCCCCATCCCAGTGCTATCCACATCACTCTTGTGTTCATAGTGGGAGCCCTTGGCACTCTGGTCTTCCTTGGGCTGTCTGTGAGAGGTACGGGACTTGGTACTGGTACTGCCTGCACGGTACCCCTGCTGTTCCTGCACTGTGCTGTCCTCATCATCATAGTCCTGGGGAACAGAAGAAATTTGAGGAAATTATATTTTTTTGTTGTCTTTTGTATAATAAAGGAAAAAGTAAATCATTTCTAAAGACTATACAGTATCACGTTTTTGATAAAGGGCTAAAATTGGTGCCTTGTATGCAAAATCCTTCAATCTCTAAAGAAATAATTTATGCATTTTTTTTAACAAGAACATTTTTTTTTTCATATGTGTTCACCCAAATTCCCTTAAAGGGTCCTTTTAAAACATCTTTACCTTCTTTTAGGTTCTTTTATGCAACATGATAAACTAAACATTAGTGAGGCCATGAATTTGTGATATTAATACATTTATGATTAATTTTTTTCTTTAATTTTTTTCTTATTGTAGTAAATGGTTATTTGGGATGAAAATTTAGAGAAAAAAAAACACATTGTAATATCTGATTAAGAGGTTTTTTTTATAAACTCACATCCTCTGCATCAGACTCATCATAGTACTCCTCAGGGAAGTCACCACCAACAGCCTCATCAAACAGAGCCAAGAAGGACGGCAAAGTGAATTGGTATTCTCTCTGCACCGCAGACATGCTCCGCAAGATGGCGTACAGCATGGCACCTCTTCGCGCAATAGGGAACAGCTCGTCTTTCAGCATGTCCAGTTCCTCAAGGAAAAGTTGCGTTTCGTGGAGCTTTTGGGCCATCTGAAAGATAAATTCAAATGATATTGTGGAAGTATTCTAAATTACCTTTGATATACTAAGTAGTATGCGATTTAGAAAAAAAGATATATAAGAAGATTAATGAGAAGCAATTTGATGTTGATAATCATATCAATCTTCCAAGATATTGCTGGCACCTATTAATCATTTAGCAATCTTCAAATTATATCAATTCCAATAATCCACAAAATTTAATTCCCATTACAAATTACCTTACAGTGTGCAATCAATATCCCCAAGTAAACAAATCCACCAACTTTGTGCTTCTGTATGTATTTCTATAGAGAAGAAATGAAACAGCATGATAATTTATCAAATAATTACCTGTGTCTTCTTCTGTTGCGCATCTGAGATGAATTCCACCTCTCTCTCGTCCCAGCTGTCTCCGTGGCCAAGCATGTCTCTCTTGGAATACTCCATTATCCGATCCAGAACCTCCTTCTGGCGATGAATATTCTTCAGCGCCAGCTTCCGCTCCTTGTACAACTCTGGTCGAACCCGTGCAAAGGCTCGTGACAGCAGGTCCTCCACCAGCGTCTCTCCGGACATCCCGTAATTGATGAGGGTTGTTCTGGATGCGACGTGGGGACTGAATTGAGGCTTGTGAGAACGTGTTGCCAGATTGAGGCGGAAATCAGGGTGGCACAAGATGCGGCGTCCACAAAAACGGATCATCCTTGGCTCTGATGAGGGAAATAGAAGTTGTAAAGAAATCTGAGTTTGTATGTACCACTACTTATTAAATGTATACAAAAGATGTGAACAATAACATTAAAACAACAGAGTATGTTCTACACATTTAAATCAACATCCTAACTTTGTTCAAATTATTCATCATGTCTTATGTTCAATATGTCTTATGATCAAATATGCCTTTGAGCCCAAACCTTTACCTTCATTTTCATCATTTTCATATGCAGTGTTTCTATGGTGTATCAGCGGCATGATCATACTGTCCAGGTTGTTCTCACAGTTCTCTAGAAGCACTGGCCGTCCCTTCATTATAGCTTTCTCTATAGCCACCATTACCTGGGGGTCAGACCTGGAGCCATGATGAAACATTTTAGATATACGCACTAAAATGTGAAATGTTCATTGTAACCTTCAATCTTTTTGTTTCTTTGGGCTTGTATCTTTTTAGTATTGCACTTCTGTGTGTATGTGTGTGTGTGTGCGTGCATGCATGCATGCGTGTGTGCGTGCATGTGTGTGTGTGTGTGTGTATTGGGGGGGGTACTTTCACAATATGATTTTAACAGTTATCAATCTAAAGTCTTGTTTACCATTTTTAGAATTTTAATTCAATTTATTTCAATGACTTATAGGTGGCATTGGAAGAATAAAAATAAAACAAAGGAATAAGAATGGCTCTCTAGTCCCTGAGATAGCAGGGTATTATTTTGAACACATCTCTTGTCAGCAGTCTTCATGTTAATATCAAACACAAGTTATCACACTTGAAGTGCAGTGCGTAATACCACACAGAACTGGGCGTTAATTGTACTGTTGGTGAGTACACAAGCTGAAAGCAAATACCATTCTAGATGGAATTCTAAACCATACAATTCATGGAGGGACTGGGGGAGAGTTGAAGATGTACTAAAAGATATTTTTTTTTACTTAATTCATTATCTCTTGGTATATCTAATGGATAGATAAACTAAATGGTTTTCATAAAGTTGAAACAAGAGGCTAGGATGAGAAAGGGAGGAGGGACACTATATTTAATAACACAGTGTGGAAGAAACTTTTTTAACTTAATATAGTACCTATTGGCACATCTACTGGATAGAGAAGAGATGGGTTGTATCATAAGGTGATGGGGAGAGGTTCTCATGAGGCACTATATATATATCACAAAACTGTGGGGAAGAAACCAATAGAAATCTGTGTAACAAGTCAAACTGAATTGAATTTGCAAATCATCACATCAAAAGTGCCATTATTGGTGGAGTCGTGGAGATATAATATTAAATAAGTCCACTTTAAAAAGTTGGCATCTCAAAACTCATGGTGAATTCATAAATCACTAACAAGTGAACATGGTCAGCAGTGTGATCTGGTGTATACAAATGACGTTCAAATTTTGTCTGTACATTTTGTCATTCGTATTTTCAAATAAATTACTGGCAACAAAACACTTCAAAGTTATAAATAAACCACACATGAATTGGTGCAATACGCCATGTGCAAAACATTCAAATGATAATCTCTAGATCAAACTGCATTTCTCTCTCTCTTTTTTTAATTGCGTGTGTGTGTGTAGAAACACATCAAAGAATGCTCTACTTTTTATTTCCTGTAGCAGTGCGCCTAGTGGAAACTCCTGCTCCAGCACGACGTGACCGCCTCAAACGTGATTGGCTAACATAAGAATCAGGTGAAGACAGAAAAGATATGAGGGCGATAGGTCTCTCTCTGTTTCTATTGAGAAGATGTTTGTCTACGAGACTTCTGTCTCGAAGCTGTCAGAAGGCAATGTGGTAACATTTGGTTAAAATTTCTTTTTCTTATCATAGTTAGTTTTCTTCATAAAATGTCTTCATTGAACCAGACTGGGTTTTCAATGAAAACATGTCATAATCCAGTCAAAAATATTGAACTTACTATATCAAATATCTGTAAAAATGTATTTTAACTATAATAAATCAATGTCCAACAGCACAAAGTTAACACACTGCCTTCTAATACATAAGACATTACTAAGGTACTCTATGAACTAAGATAACTACATACATACCATCTTTGTTAAAAAGTAAATTATAAAATCAAAAATTAATAATTAAATTGTGTCAAAATCCTCTAACTACATGTTTTTTCAAAAGCTTACTGATTAAACTGAAAATTCAATTATCAACAATTATCAACAATTAATTCTTAATTAATAGCAGACAAAATATTGGCTGGTAAATATAAGTTAATTTTTTCTATGGCTATTGACAAATGGAACTTAATATGTCAATTAGTTCTTTAATTTTGTCAGCTTACAAATGATTACATGGACAGACAAATATTAATACAAACACTGCACAACAGAACATTAACAAATTTAATACTTACTTGGGTTATATAGCTAAAGTTTACATATGATATTCTAGTAAATCATGATAAGTTGGTCAACACATTACAGATCTATATTAATTATAGTAAAGCTATCAGTTATATGCCATTTTTAAAATCAGTTTATATCTACAGTATTTTTTTTTTTCAAAAAATTATTTTCAAAATATAATCACAAGCAGTCACATATCCAGCCAAACCCTTTCTCTACTTAGGAATCAATTCCCATGTTTGTTTTTTCATGGTTTCTGTTGTCATGGTAACTGTAAACATACCTTGTGTCTACATCCAGGATAATCAGTTTTTTCTTGTTCATGCTACGGTTCAGCCATTTCAGCCAGGAGATCCCCTCACCATAGGGATCAACTAGCATAGGGGGACGCTGCCACGAGGAGTAAGCTATAGCCGCATTCTCGATCTGACGAGGACCGAAATCTGAAAGCCGAAAATTGTACATCATCATTCTAATGGGAAATGTAGAGTTGGTTTATAACTTAATGGGAATCTTCTGACTGGTTTAAATATATTTTATGCAATAAAACTAAGTTACAAGTACTATGAATACAGATATTTGCATTAAATTGGAAAGGTCCAGACAAGAAGTTACATATTGTCAAATGGAAAAAAAGCAAGAAAGTTATCACAAAAGCGGGAAATTTACTAAAATTCACTGACAGCCATACCATTATGCTGAATATAGATGAAATATAAATAAGTTAATGAAAAAAAATACAATATCATTAACACAACTGAATTTTTTTCTTACTCTCACAGAATGGAACAGGGGCGTAACCAGGCATACGCACGGATGCACTGTGCGTACAATTTTTTGAGCCAACCATGATATTATTCTCCATAAATTCAGTGTATTTTTCACGGAATATAATCGTACCTGGGAATTTTCAAAATCTGTGGGTACAACTTTAAATGGTCTGGTTACACCCCTGTGGAACACCTTTCTTCAAAATATACAAGCTTTAACAATCATGTTACAAGGAATCTAATTTATTTCACACCTAAAAAGTTGTAAACCAACACACCACGACCCACCTTTCCGTATCCACTCATACAGCGTCTTCTCCCCAACCAACAGTTTCACCAGACTCCGTACATACTGGTTATACTGCTGGGCAGTTATCAGCGGAATACTGCCTCCGTCTGTCCCAGACTCACTCGGCTCCGTGGCATTCTCATGTTCCTCCTGGATCCTGGCCAGTTGCTGCTGGTCTCCTGTGTCTTGTGGTCCTCTCGAGCCTTCTCTGCTTTTACGTGGAGTGGCTACTGAATGTTAAAGTCATCAGTCAGAATACTGACTACTAGTTTATATTGATTGCTAAAACTGAAGGATATTTCTGTGAAAAGGCCAAAGAAAATTTAAAAATTAATAATTTTGTTGAGTAATGAGACAAGCGACATCTATTATTGGTTTTAAATTATCGCTGTCTTAATGTGGTGATGAAGATGTTTACCAGCATTGTCCTGTTGCTCCTGTCCTTGCTGTACTGTGGTGCCCTCTTGTTCAGGAAGAGCCCCTTCCACAGCTGGGTCAGTCTAGAAATAAAAAGTTGTTGGAATGTGTGTGTGTAATTAGTAAAGAAAAATACATACAATGATGGTGTAAAACCAAAATTTTCTTTTACTAGGTCTTAATTTCTTTCTCTTCTTCCTTTGCCTCAGTGCATGTACCACTTACTTCTTCATGTATATTTAAATGACATATGATATGTAAATGACATATTCTATATAATATACTTTAAAAATTATCATATAATGAAACAATTTTCTTCCACTATCTACCTGTTCCTCATTCCCCTCCTCCTCTCCCTCAGCCTCTGGTCCCTTGCCTTCCTCCAGACACTCCTCCTCCTCCTCTATGGCAGGCAAACCTGAGGCCCCCGCTGCTGTCTTCAGACCTTCTATGGAGAAGTCTATCACACGGCCTGAAATAACACATTTCATAACTCAGAAAATTCAGTTTAATTTTTAAGCACTGGTACTTTCAGCAATTAAATTTTATATACATGCTCACATCTCCTCCACCTGTCTATTTTGAAGATCTCTTGTCAGTTTATTGAAAATTCAATTATGCTTGTGTGTGTGTGTGTGTGTCAGTGTGTGTGTCAGTGTGTGTGTCAGGGTGTGTGTGTCAGGGTGTGTGTGTGTGTGTGTGTGTGTGTGTGTGTGTGTGTGTGTGTGTGTGTGTGTGTGTGTGTGTGTGTGTGTGTGTGTGTGTGTGTGTGTGTGTG
>NW_019774280.1:100427-181466 GCF_001039355.2 Lingula anatina
CTTGTAATTTAAATTTATTCAGAAGTTGTATGGCTCTGTTTGAAAAGAATATTATTTGAGCAATCCTGTATTACAGATCTCAAAATAAAAAACCTGCAAAAATGGGCCTCTTGATTATTTTGAGGAATTAGGGTAACTGTATTTTTGGGACAGATTTGATGGCAGCCATTTTGTATTTATAAAAATTGGATAGATTTGCCCTTATCAAAGCATAGTTTGAATTCCTGGCTGTGGGTCTTTGATTAAATTTGATTATTGGAAGGAATTTTATCTCAAAATGTACTGATATCTTGATTTCGGCCGTTTGGTTTTCTGCTAAAATTGCTTAAGTTTGAGGCACTTTTTCAATATCTTCTGTTGTGTTTAACACACTTTTTGAATTTTGTATGATTAGACCAATATATGCTTAGGATCCCTATAAAATTTTATGGCTGTCAAGCCTGCAAAAAGAGAGATATGAATGCTTGAACATTGCTTGGTAGAAAAGTGAGTTTGGGGGGTGGGGTCATAAAAATGGGCGTGGCTCGTTAGTTTGTGGGTTAAACTGAAATTTAGTAACATATTCTCAATGGCAAATGGCTGGTTTAAATAGGTAAATTTTCAATTAATTTTAAAAAGTCGTCAGTTTTGACATATTTGCTTATGAAGTGGCTTTATTGACCGAAGCTGAAAATTAAGCCAAAAATGGCCAAAACATATAATATCATATTATAATTATATCCAATGATTTCTTTTGGGATTGTTGCCTTCAATCTTAATATCTCCTATATATGCAACAATAATATGAATTTGGTTGAAATCTGTTGACCCCCACCTTGCCACCCTCTGACTGGTCTTATCATGGACACACACTTAATTTTCTAAAACACCTCCTTCTGACTCTGCCTCACGTAACATAGAACAACAGACCTTCCTGAGCCTTGCTGCCGTCTCCAGCATCTTGTCCATCTTAATGGTTTTCTCCTCCTGGTCATTCTTGTCTATGGTGGCCTCCTCGAACCCTTTGGCCAGGTCAGCCAGACGGATATCTAGGGCCTGAAGGGACAGCAAACAATTTACCCAGATGTGTTAGAATTATTGAAATAAAAATTAAAAACATACTTGATAACAAACTAAGTGAATACTTCTGAAAACTCTGATAGATTATGTTTTAAATTAATAAAAAAAAAAAAAAGTAAAAAGAGAGCAAATCTTATCAGAAATAACAGAGCCCCTCGTCCTCTTTGATACCATGCGCAGTCTATGTAATGGCCTTCAGCTTGATTTACCAATTACTTTTCATCACATTTATTCATCAATTCTTGAAAGATAATACAAATAAGCATCCACATATTTATAGAAAAAACCCATCTTGTCTCACTTTTCTCTTGTTCTCCAGTTGGTTCATCTTCTGTTCTGCGTTATCCACAGCCTGTGTGGTCTGCTCCACCTTGGCATGGAGAGGCTTTACCTTGGACAACATCATACGGTGGTACCTACACAGATATGGTAATACAATGGCAAATGTTGAATATTTATTATTTATTGTTGTCAGGATGTGGGCCAGGAAAACATCAGAGAGGATACCAATTAAGAGATCAAAAAGAGTCAAAGGAAGACCACAGTAAAGATGAAGAGATGACATTGAATAGGAGGTCGGCTGTAGAGGCCATCTGTCAGCAGTGGCGAGACAAGCTGAGGTGAATGAATGAATGCATTGTTGTCATATTTTATATAATCTGTAATCTAGGACAATACATAAATCAAGCTAATGTGATGAGAAAGATTAATCTAGAATATTTCAAGATCGATTACATTCACTAAATGGAAGAAGCAACATTCTGAAACCCTCTGAATTTCACTTTTTAACATTTTAAGATTTTCTTTATACTTGATTATTCTCACAACTGTAAGCTGTATATACTTAGTCTAGTTACATCTACACATTGAATATCAAGTAAACCTACCTGACCACCCCTCTCACCCATTTACACAGGGAGGCACAGGCCTTGGTGGCAGTTTTCTTCAAGATGGTCTCAGGGTCAAAGGACGGTTTCTTCAGGTACGGCTCCACAAGGTTGAGGGTGGACTCTGGCAGTTGGTTGTCATCAAATGACATCAGTTCTTCTGTGAATCTGGGGAAACAGGCAGTAATCTTTATCAATATATGGATAAATTCATGTATAATCATATTTCTATTATTTATATCATAATTGAAAATGATGTGAGAGTCTACTTTGAAGTTAAAATGACTTCTGCTCCAAGTGCAGTAGAGGCACCCCATTTCACTCTTTTGAGACATGAGGAAAAATTTAATTCCATTTGTGAAAAATTACAGTTTTCAAAAATGAAAAAGATCTGTAATTACCACAGTATCTGAAAACTAAAATTTTTAGTCTTACCTCTCCAGATTTGCCATCTGTCTTTTCCCACCCTTGTGCCAGGTTAAGTCTGCTGATGGAGATTTCACTGGGGGAGGAACAACAAGATATTTCATAAGAACTATTTCACAAACACTACAATGACATAAAAGTTTATAAAAGGTCTCATGATCAGATAACCAACACCTTATTGCTTTTATATGCCTTACGGCTGAAAGCAAAATATCCACCCCCCCCCCTCAAAAAAAAAAAAAAAAAAAAAACGGCAAAAAAAGATTCTAAAATATGTGAAACCACATAGCTGGCAACCCCAGAAATGCTGAAACATATTAAAGCAAAATCAGATAGCAGTATACTTACATATCATGATGATAGCAGCCATCAGGTCCTCTATATCTATGATAGGTTTCTGCATAGCTCTCAATTCATGTAAACTTTCCATGTCCATCTCCTGAACAATCTTCTTGGTGTCTCCAACAATGGCAATAGCCTTGTACACTGCCCTCTCATGGGCCACCTGGTACTCTGGCAGCAACTGGGAGATAAAAATGTGCTCTTTATTTTACTTAATTGTTGCAACTTTAATATAGTATATATCAAGTTGTTATCTACATATACATATTTTTTACAACAGACATTTAAATACAAGTGTACATTATTTAAAAATAAATTGTTCTGTAGACTTGGGGCCTGTGTGTATTTGCTTTTATCCATAGTATCCATTTTATTGTCAAGTAGCTAAAACAAGATATTTGTCTGCTACATGAGAAAGTTGGTTATAAAACAATGAAAATCTTTTAATCTTGTTAAGCAAAATGTTTTTAACTAATATTTGGTATTAAGAAATGTTGTTTTTGGTTTGTCCACACATTTTCTATGCAGTTTTGATTGACCATTCCATTGCAAAATATAAAGTTAAATGTACCTTTTTCAATTTCTGTATCTTCTCCATCTGTGACTTGACAATTTTGACTTGCTGCTCTGTGATAGCCGTGTCCTGGCCAATCTGAGATAATATCTTGATTGTTCCCTGGTGGAAAAGAAGACCATGTTATTGTTATTAATGAAAAAATACCTTTAAATCTTAAACTTTATATTTTATTACATGCCAAGTAAACCATGCTACAACTTTTAAATGACATAAAATTTAAGCTAGTAAACTAGGTAAAACACAACTATAGTCCCTTAATTCAAAAACAAACTACTTGTTTACCATCTTCACAAAGTAAAGAATCTAACAGCCACATTCTATTTTTCTCACAACATCAAATATCAAACCCAATATATATATCCACTTACTGCTTTTCTTTCCTCCAGAACTATTTTCTCGTGTTCTAACTGCTTGTGAAGTTTTGTGGCCAGCGTATTCTCTCTGTGGATCTGCTCCAGAGCTTTGGTAACCATGTCATGGGAATGACCAATCTCACTGTGTCTGGCATTGGCCACTGATATAAACCTATAGAGGAAAAAAATGAAAATTTCAAATTTACTCGAGTAATATATTAATTTGAATACTGTAGGTTTGTAATAGATCTAATTCAAAATCTAAAATAGATCTGAAATAGTCTAAAATTATAATAAATTTGATTCAGAAATTAAATAAAGTAAAATAGACCTGGAATATATGTAGATTAAGGATTTAGACAACAAAACTCTCAATCTACAAACCTTGTATTATAGAGAACAGATGAGAGATCGAAGTATGCAGTATGCTTACTGGGGTGAAAAGGACATTATGAACTCACTTCTCTACAAACTTTTTGTATGCTTTCTGTGATGAAAAGGAGAGAGTGAACTCACCTCTCTACAAACTTCTCATAGGTAGTATTGGTGATATGTCTATATTCTCCAGATCCCTTCTCCTGGCCGTCCTGCTGGTGGATAGCAATATGCATGGAGGACAGCATGTGGGCTATGTTCTCCTTCTGGATCTTGTTCATCCATTTCACATCTTGAAAGTTGGTGAAATTTTAAATTATAAAAAAAATTAGAGAAAGATGAAGAACAACAACAAAAAAAAAAAAAACAATAACAGCAGCAACAACAACAACAACAACAAAATTAATAATAATAATGATATAACTGACTTGACACTAAAATACAATAAAAGGTTCATATAATGGCTTACACTGTTATAATTAGCATATCTCACTACAATTACCTTTCAGATGATAGCTAGCATGGTTGACCAGCTGCTGCCTGCTCCAGTGAGAAAACCAGATGAAGTTGACATTCTTGGTAAAAGCTGGGTATTCACGGCAGATACGTTGGAAATTGGGGCCACCACTTGACGCTATCAGACAGATTCTGAAGTTCTTCCTCACAGTTCTGAAGTCAGTGAAATGAAGATATTTACCTAAGAAGCCTTGATCTAATGGAGGTACTTGCCCCCCCCCCACCCCACACACACACACACACACAGCTAAAGGAAGTTTTTCTAGTAGACAAGGAAATAATGGAGGTAAAAAAAAAATTGCTAGACAGGTTCTTTTTCCATAGTCCATAATGCAGCAAATAAAATTTTCTGTACATACCACTTTTTATCCATGACAGTGAAAAATCTCATAATGCAGGAAAGACTTCAGTAAGAAATCAATCTTTTCACTGGGCAAAAACTATCAAACTTTCGGATATATAATTTCATAATCACAAAAATTATATTTCTATGTAGCATTTGTGGTGCTTTTACTGCAGAGAATAGAACTATAGAGTAGCCTGCTTTTTAATATTGCTGTTACTACTCAATTAGAATGTTCCAATATTAAGAAATTAGATCTTAAAAATTCAGTATCTGTAAAATTCACAATTTTATCCCATTAAAAAGATCAAGTAATTATCACAATTCTGTCTAACCCGATGTACTCACTTGAGGAAGAACTCCCAGGCCACCTCTCTGGTGTATGTCAACCCTGCCTGCGTCACCTCTGTCCTGATGGAGTTAATAATGGTGGTCTGCTCCTCGTAGGAGTACAGGTGACTGATAGCGCCATTCACAACAAACTCCGTCAGGAATACCATGAAGTCCTCGTCCAGGAGATCCTCCTCATGGATTGCAAAGAGGGTCTTTTCAGACTGAAATTCAATTCAATGGACACACATTTAGCTTTTTACCCACATAACAGCATATCTGTCAGCTGCACCTCTTCCAACTATGAGCATACCAGGAAAAAAACAAGAAAAGGCACAAAGAAATTTGATAGTTGCATGAATTATTATAGATTTTATAAATGATCAAATAGAATAATTGAGTTGGCACCCATGAATAAAAGAAGGTCAAGTGCATCTTATTGTGACCTTTACCTTCCATGGGAGTTAAGCACAAATAACACACGGTCATTCCATCCCTATTTTAGTCAAAACAACACTGTACCCACTCACCCTGACTCCAGCTTTAGTATAGGCAGCAGACAGCTCTCCCTTGAATACATCCATCTTGTAATCCACAGGGCTGGCAATGGGGCTGGGGTTGATGGAGAACACTGAGAACCCACTCAGGTGTGCCGCCAGTCGCGCCATGATGGTGCACCGCCCGGGATCACCATCTGCCACCAGAACTGTGTGCGCCACTTCGTGTGGGGATGCCACAATACGGGCCAGGCGGCAAACTTGTTCTATCACAGTCTAGAATGAAAGTTGATACCTTTATTTCCATTCTATGTTTGAAAGTCTAATAAGTACAACCCACAACCACACTATCTTGCAACAGTTCCTCTAATAGTTCAAAACTGTTAAAGTTAATCTAAAATTAAGTCAATACCACCAAATATAAGAGTGGTGCCAGTAAGTCGTTCCTCCTAAATTTAACCTGATAATTTCCCCTGGGTGACCCTCGTTTCTGCCACAACATAAAACATAATTATTTAAGAAAATTTGAGATAAGTGGGAACAATTATAATTCTAAAAGTTGAAAAAACATAATCTATTCATAAAACACGTATTCCGGTTGTCAGTCCAAAGTCATTCCTGTCGGAACACGCCTCCATACTCACTCTATACAAAGGCAGCTTAATCCTAGGATATGCCTTATTGTACTCCTCCACCCCGCGTTCCAGCAGGTACTTCAGCCTCTTCTCGTCCGTACTGGACACGTACATGTCCGTCTTGGATTGCTCTGGAGTGACGTCTGACCTCTGAATGATGTTTCCGGCTGTCACCATGCCACTGTCTTGTTCTATAAGGTTGCTGAACAATGGCTTCTTTTTCTTGAGGAGAAGCTGGATCTGAAAATTTTTAGTTGAGAGTGTTAATGCAATTTTTTAAGACACTTTGGTACATCAATTACATGATGGTTTCTTCTCCACAAGGTCCAGAAATAAGTATCAACTTCAACTCTATTCAACTTCAATTTTTTCACTTGATCTCAATAACTAAAATATCAATAACTACACAAGTCCAAGGAAACAATAAGAAAATGTTTCCCCATAAGCCCAAATGTCACAGACACTCTCCGTAATCATCTTACCTGATCTTCATTGCTGAACTCCTTCCTGACAGCAGTGGCAAAGGCAGTCTGGTACCTCTCTCTGTCCACCTCGGTGCCCATACGCTGACCGTAGACCCAGGAACACTCGTGTTGCCACAGCTGTAGTAAGCTGTCCTTGTTACAGCCTGGGCGCAGGGACAGACACAGGTTCCTGGAGAGATGGAGGGATGGATGAATGAATGAATGAACTAGCAAATGAATGTTAACAATTGTCTAGTTGATTTATAATTAAACAAAGCTGTAGTAAACTGTCCTTGTTACAGCCTGGACGAGGGACAGACACAGGTTCCTGGAAGGAAGGAGGGATGGATGAATGAATGAATGAATGAAATAAAGAATGACTAATCAATTCTCTAATAAATTTTAAAAAAAGTTTTCAGTGGGGGGAAAAATTACCAATTTTTCAGATAAAAAGTGTTGGAATCATTAAAAATTTATTTCTATGTAGCATTTGTGCTGTCTTCGCTGTATAGAATAGATCTATTGGGTGGTCTGCTTTTCAGTTTTGTTGCTACTACTCAGCAGGAATGTTCTAATTTTAAGATTTTATGACTTTAAAAAATACAGTATCCATAAAATTCACAATTTTTCCCATTGAAAAGATACAGTCTTTACTGTTCATGACATGATTTCTAAGGATTACCTGAACACACTGAGGAGATATGACAAGATTTCCTTGAATTACCCGATGCAGTGAGCAGATGTAACAAGTTTTTCATGAATTACCTGAACACAGTGAGCAGATCTTTCATGGTGAAGATATAGTGACATCTCTGGGAAGTGGGCAGGAACATGGTCTTCAGTTTCCCCTGAAGTTCCACATTAACCTTCACAACTTGGGCTATCAGTTTCTTCAAGGCTTCCTCTTCTTCTCTGATCACATTCTGGACCTGTAGGAACACATTGAGGGGAGGATGTTAAAAAAGAAAAATATTTGCAGTTATCATGGACTCTTACTTAGTACAGAATTATGTTTAGGACATTTTTTGCAATAAATTTGCCCATATTATCTATAGAGTTTGAGGTGGTTCTCCTGGCCATAACTTGTCAACTTCTCTATAAGAAAGTGCACTTTTAAATGTCTAATTAAACAGTCTAAAACCCATAGTTTTGTATAGAATACTCTACCACACTAAACAGCACTGACTGAAATGAGTTTATATCTGTGTCATTGCCCAACAGTGAAAAGCATATTTTACAAAGTGCATATATGTGTGCTCTGTGATATACATTTTAACTTTAAAGTGCTCCACAGGGGTAATTTCAACCAAACAAAACTTTTTTTTTTACTTTAACTGGCATTAACTGATAAAACTTGTTCATGTTATTTATACTAATTTGTTCAAGTTTCTTTTCTTCTTTTTTGCTATATCTGTCTTATATAAATCTCATATAGCATATTTGGGAAGTTTGACA
The DNA here is from genome assembly GCF_001039355.2 of Lingula anatina. The sequence continues at coordinate 108,687 of NW_019774280.1, forward strand.
AAGTGACATATGTGACACTATAATAAATGTGACAATGCACTGTAATAAAAGTGACCATATGGTGGATGTGACAATGAGGTAGATGTGACAATTATAAAAATGACATATGGTGGTTGTGACACTGTAACAGATGTGACCATGTGGTAGATGTGACACTGTAACGGATGTGACCATGTGGTAGATATGACACTGTGACAGCAATCAAATCCCTGAATTATTATGGCAATATTCTTAGTAATAATGGCAAAACTTGTTAACCATCACTTGCTGCAGAATTAACAGTTATATATTATATAATCCTAACTGTCAAAAATAAAACTCAACAAGACAAAAAGATGTTAATCTTGTCTTTACAATAAAATAATTATAACAACTATCATGTCAACTTCTTAACTCATTGCTCCAATAAATCACTCTCTATTATTTTCCAGCATTTCCTCTCACATCTCCTGAAAGCCAAATTATCTCCAAGCTTCAAATATTATTTATGTGCCCTTGCCTTAGTCTGCTTTTGAAAACAAGCAATAAAAAACATCACTTCCAATCAAAAAGCTGAGCCACCAGTTCTGTTAATAATATTGAGCCAATGAAGCAACTCCAGTCAAACCAAACATCAACACTCTTATCTGAACTAATTGTTTCTATATAAATACTCCTATCACTGTTTTCTAATTGTAAGTTTTGAAAAAAAAATTTCAAAATATGCTTCAAAAATGGATTAATGCCCACAACCTTGAGGAAAATATCCCAAATGCATGCTTTAAATTGAACAAGCAAGGAATCTATTCAAATGGAAAAAAAAAAAAAAAACGTAAAGAAAACTTGTTTGCAAACTAAATTTTCTGAATAATAAAGCATAATAAAAATATTTTAACTGTTGCAACTCTCCTAGCAGATAATATGATAACAAAGAAAAAAGCTTTATTACAGCAAAATTGCATTATTGCAATAAATATAACTCTCCTACATGGTCACTAATTCCATTTTAGATGAACCTTAACATATGAAATTTTGAAAAGAAAAAAAAATCAAATATTTAACAACAAAAATAACTGCTTCAAAACTATATCAAGTATAATAAACTGGGTTAGTAATAAACCAACAAATACAAGCAAAACATCTGCATGCGGTACCAATGATATATCTCTTACCCGGGCTGTCTCCTGAGTGAAACATAAGAGGGTGTCAGTTATTGCTTGCTCTTACTATATATTTCGTGAATTATTGCACATAAAATAAACTGAACCGTTGTGGAACAAACATAAATAAAACTGCGCGTGCATCAGAACTGAAGAATTTTGAAAGCTGAACAAATGAATTAAGACCAAGCATTTGTGTGAAGAAGACTGTAAAAATCAACAATTTAACTTTTTTTGTTTTTGCTTAGTTAGAAGATTTTTTAACCATCATATAAAAAGCAATTACTGTTGACATGACATTTTCAATCAAATCATTTATCTCTTAGATATAAAAGAACTATCAGAAAAGAATCACTGAACATCTTATCTTGACAACCAGCGCCCCCTACCTTTTCGTCATTGATCTCCAGGTGGTGTGCAGCAGAGGCACTGATGGTGACCAGACTGGACATCTCTGGTGTGATGAAGTGGGTATGCATCAGGGTGTTGAAGATAGTGTGCTGCTCTTGGTTCCTGAAACAATGCAATTGGTGCATCAGAAATAATGAGGTAGGTCATGCATTAAAAATAAAATCATATAAAAAGAAGGCTGGAATGTTTCGACATCTGATTTTACTATAATAATCTCTCATTTCCAATCAATTCAGAGTACAGTACACAAATGCATTTTCCAGTTCTTTGCCTTGTCTTTTTATAATGAGCTCCACTGAAAAACTCCAAAGCTGTAGTGATTCTAACAAACAAAACTTTGACACAAAAATTGCTTTTATGAATCATGTTTTCGAATTGCTGAAAAAAGTAAACAGTTTCATAGCAATTACCTGTGAGGCATGGTATTTTGACCATTTTTAAAAATACCAATTAAAATACCATCTTGACACAAGACACTGAAAAACATACTTCAGAAAAGTCATTTTTTTCTTTTTTGAATCATTCCCATGTACTCACCCTGGATAAGGACAGCCAAACACACAGAAGTGTCTGAGCAGTCTCTGGCTCAGCTTGGGCACACTGGCGCTGGGATGTGGGTTCACCGTGGTCACGTAGGTCACGTTCTTGATGTAGCGCCATGCATGTGACTCTGTATTGTACATCCCGCCATCGTCAATGTGCTGTCGGACCAGCTCTACTGCTGATTGGTTGCTGTATTTGTCCACCTGTTCGTGAATAGGATTGGCTTTTAGTGCAGGTTGCGATTTTCTTAATTAAGGAATGTTTGCATTCCGCCCTCAATCGTGTGTTTTTTTTACTTAATTTAACACTTTTTATATAGGAATCAATACATTTTATGATGCAAAAAATAAAACAATTTATATTCTTTATATTCCTTATCATTATCAAAGCATTATTGTACTTTATATTTCCTCTGAATATTCTGATAAGTTTTTGCTCCTCATTTTGTTGTAACAATGTGCACTAACCTGTGCCAAGTTGAGATCATCCACCAGACACATGAGTCTCTTGTTTCCCTTGGGGACGTATGTCCTGCCATGTTTCCATTCCAACCTCTCATCAAGACGACTGTACAGCAGTTTGGCATTGGTGAACCTAGAAAATACACATACACAAATACAGAGTACTGGTAAACATTTACACAAACACTTGTAGCCATGTACACAAATACATGCATATATGTACCAAAATTACCACTGCACACATACATATGCACAAATATATGTATAAATATACACACAAATACATGCACACATGTACACTAAAAACAGTGCACATGTACTTAGGCTCTGCATAAGTATGCATAACTATGCATTTCATACATCTAACCACACTCAAAGTGTTAAACACCAAGAACTTTACTTTCAATAATAATACACTGAGAAAGGCATAAGAAACAAAAAGAGCACCTGTTAGCTATGACAGCCAGAGCCAGAACTTCTGCCACTTCTCCAGAACACACAGTCCTGATCCTGTCTGCCACAATGGCTGACTTCCCACAGCCGTCTTTGCCGACCAGCATGACAGGTTTGCCCACATCAGACAGCAGACCAAGGAGATAGGAGATTTGCTGGAAAAGGAGAAGAAAAAAAGCTTACTCAGAGGAGAAAATGTCAGGATTGTTTAAGTGGTTTTTAATCTTGACACAGCTGCCATATAGATGTCTGAATTAATTTTATTTTTATAAAATATAGTACAGCTCCTTTATATACTATAAAATTGCATACAAAAAACCTTAAGACTTAAACCAACTCACTATCACAAAATTTTAATTAAAAATTAGAAATATCAAACAAAAAAATACTTTGGGAACTAATAACTTTTGTTAGATTTGAAAAAAATCCCATATTCCTTACCTCAGTAGTGACAGTGTGTACAAAAGCCTCTGGTGGAATACCAACATGTGGAGTGGCTGTATAGGAGGGTATGATGTCTGCCCATTTACAGAACTCATGACTCTCACTGTCCACCATGTAGTCAAATACCTGAATATTAAATATATAACATTACATTACAGAACTCGTGACTCTCGCTGTCCACCATGTAGTCAAATACCTGAATATTAAAAACATTATCAAATATTTTTGTAAAAAATAGCATCATCGTTCATCTCCATGTAATGTGACAATTTTTTTTCAATTTGAAGAAAAAACTGAGAGGTAAAGAACTTACTGTTCCATCTTCTGGATAGTCAATGTGACTCTCAAACTCCTGTCTCCACCACAGGTTGAAAGACTCTCTGTGTTCATACTCCAGAGTGCCAGCAAACGCCCAGATACAGGCAAAGTTGAAGTAGCGTTCATATTCCACGTCGCTGAGATCAGTGTAGGGGGCCACCAAAGTCTGAAGTTGAAAAATGTTTCAGGATTTAATTATTATCATTTATTTCAGGGTCTTTGGTATTGGGTACATAGTTATTGCATATTAAATAGTAAACAATTTTCAATACAAAATTATGTAAATGTCTTAAAAACCTGAAAATTGGATATTAAATGTGAAACATCAAATAGACACTGAATACTGAATTACACAACAATACTTAAAGTAGGTCGACCATATTTGATTCATGGATTTGTTAGTCCACTGATCTGAATGCGACCTAAGACTGACCTCAAACAACCCTGTCAAAGTAGTAATCATGTTATCATCAGTCTGTCTAATCATCCTGGTGTAGTGCATTCCTGTCTCGTTCTTCCCTTCCATCGGGGCGCTCGTACACTGCCCCAAGTACTCCAGGATTTTAGGAATGTAGTTGTCACAGAAATTTTTGATCAAGTCCCGATCCGTCTCTGGTCTGTGCTCTAACCACTGTGCTAGAATTAGCTTCCAGCCCACGTCTTGGTTGGTCATACACAATATCCCAACAGTGGCTAGAATACTAGGGCTCACATTATGGAGAGAGTCAACCTAGAATGGAAATGAACCAAAAATTATATTGTTGAGTTATCCTAGTTAAATGTGACTACATTTTCCCCCTAAAAGCATTCAAGGTCATCAAACCCTTACACAGCAAATAAAACCCCTTCATCTGCAAAAATCTTTATCACAAACTACTGAAAAAAAAATGCCACCTATGAGTTAACAGAACTATAGAGAGTCCTGCCATTGAATTTTGATGCTACCACTCTACAGGATTCTTGTAATTTAAAGAAATAAAACAAATACAGTATCAGCAAAATTCACAATTTTCCCCCACTAAAATATATAGTAATTACCCTAACAGCTTACCTCCCACATAAATCTAAGGTTATCAGGCATGATGACCCTCTCGTTGTTTCCCAGGACAATGGCGCCATCATTGTGCAGGATACTTTCCATCAGCTCCAACTGGACTGGGTCAAGCTGTTCAGAAGATATTATAACAATAATTATTATCATAATTTTATCGTCATTATAAAACATACAGATTTAAAGTATAAAATGAAATTTAATATGATCTGTTGATAAGATTTAATAAATTTAAAAAAAATTGATTGTGCTCAGATCTTATGCAGAATAAAACCCTACATTTGGTCATTTCTTAGGAAATCAAATCCGAAATCCGATCAGAAATAAATAAAAATTAGATTTTTTTGGTCACAAGCACATGTTTAGCATTTGGCTAAAATTAATTTAAACTGGTCCAGGGTGTATCTGCCCACCTCTCCATCTAACTGCAGCATCTTCATCACTGGCTTGGTGTTCATGTCGTAATTCATGGCTGCAGATTGGATACAGAACTTCCTGAGGAGACTTGGGAGAAGACCATCTCTCCACTCCCTAATGATATAAATAAATAAATAAATAAATAAATAAATAAATAAATAAATAAATAAATGAGTGCAAGGATAGGATTTTTATAACATATTTTAATTTAAATTTAAGAGTTGTAACAGAACACTTACTTTAGTGGTGTATGATTAATTAAAATAATGTTTTATTTCAGCATCATAACACAGCTCTTACTTGGTGTATGGGTCCACATAACCCAGCAACTCCTCAGATTCCAGAGCTTTGGTAAAGATACTCTGAATACTGATGGTCTTGCCTCGTTCTCTCTCTGCCACAGCAAAGGTTTTGATACATTCTGATTTACCACAACCTGCAGGCCCTGTCACTATAATCTGGAATCATAATGTTATCATGATATATTGAATAAACCTGGACTCTTCATAAATTATCTCTAAATAATAGAAATTACAGAAATTCAACTATGTCAATGCAAAAAAAAAGGTATCATTCAATAATTTGATTGTTAGAATAAAGATCATTTTTCTAACACAAATAATATTTAGCATTCGACAATATATGTACATACTCATTTTCAAACCTAGCAAATACAAAGTTAAAGCAATGAGTCAAGATGCATTAAATTTCATATTCAAAGTAAATTAAAGATATTCTCAGAAAAAAAAAAATTCTATGGGACACTTTCTTTCCCAATTTCAGAAACTAACCGTTTGGTGTGCAGTGTTTAGGTGAGACAGTTGCACCACTCTTGCTTGAAATGCTGTTCCTGGCATCAAGCCAAGATCCCCTGTTGCCACGGCAATGGCATCGTTGATATCCTCCAATGGCTGCTTCTCTACTGGTTCAGACAGGGAGGCGAAGTTACCCACCAGAGCAGAGGCCATACCAACAACAGGAGTGTTCATGGGGACAGAGTCTGAAATAACAGTATGTGTATGCCAGTGAGAAGATGAAATGCTGCAGATATTCAAAACTGTTCAAGTACATTTTATGCAACTGTTATAAACAAAATAGATTTTTTTAAAACTACGAAGCTTCCATTCCAATTCAGGACTTCTACCCAACAAATTTACCAGGTGACTCTTCTGTCTCAGTTACCTTGTTTTAAAATAAATACATCTTTTCACAATTTGTGACTTCAGGATAATTTAGGAACAATTATAATAATAATAATTTTACATGCCCTAAAGCTATTAAAAATGGAATCAACTAAAATATGATGACTATAAATTACACATTAAAAAAAAAAGACTAACATCCAACATCCTGATATAAATGCAAACATAGCTACAATTATCAGTCAAATAAATAAATAAATAAATAAACTGTCACTTATTTGGAACTTCAATTAAAAATTGCTTTGGGGTTAAGAAAAAAATCATTTTAGCATGACAAAAAGTCAGTTACATGCACTTTATCACCATGCAAACAACACATTTTTACTGTCATGCTTAATTGTTCACATGCACAACAAAACTATTCAATATGGTAACAATTATGAAATGCTATGCCTTAAATGCTTTTCTGAAGCATCTCATCTCTAATCTACCCAGAAAAGCAAATATCACAATAATATAATTCTTCAACAAAAACAAAAAAGCTCTAAATTAATTTGTTTGGTTTTTATCTATGCCCTTTCAAATTTAACAACATTAAGCATTGTTATCAATATTCTAAATACTGCTTTAAAATGGATTTAATTTAAAAATAAAAATCATTCATTTCAAAACGAGGAAAACAAAAATCAACTACATAATACTCAGAACATATAGCAACTGTTACAACAATATTCACAGATGACAAAGGTAAGTAATCAATGCCAAAAATAAGCCTTCAACAAATGCATACATATTCAAAAATCATATACATAACAAGAAAAGAAAAACATCCCAAATAAAATAACCACATTCCACATTTACTCACCATCAATTGTTGTGTAAATTAGAAAGAAAAAAAAAACAGGTGTCATTGTAATACTTGTATCTTCTTTAACCCAAGTAGTAAGAGAATCATCAGAGATATTGGGGACACATGCAATATGCATACAGCGTACACCATATAAACACACATTTAGGATAATTGATATTTGGCCATTTAAGCCATTTTCATTTATGCCAAACTCAAATGAGATAATTATGGCTTTACTAATAGTACATAGTAATCACAATGGTAATCTTTCTGATTGATAAAAAAACACTTATCTATAGCATGCCCAAGATTTTATGATAATCGGTTAAGCATAAATAAATTGTGGGGCGAAAAAGCTTTCTGCCATTTAGACTAAAATCTACTTTTCTAACAGTTATGTATTTGTGTTGTAACTACTCATCTTTAAAAAATCATTTTTTTGTATGTCAGCGTTCTCATCTTCTTTCTTTTATTTCAGAACTACTGAACATGACATTGATCAGAAAATGGACACTCTCTGCCATAAACCTTCAAAAATTCTTAAATCATGATGTTCAACCAACGAACATAAACAAGTTTATACTATGACTGTTTACTAAAAATCATTACAACGATGACTTGAATGAGCTGCAAATATGATCATTGATTTTATCAGACAAAACTCCTACCTTTAGCCCCTGATTCCTTGTACGAGTCTCCTCTACTCTTCTTGCCACCCCTGGAAGCTGGCTTAGACCCTGGGGCCGACTTGATCCCTGACTTCCTGGACTCTGCCCTAGATGGCAGCACTGAGTCTGCCAGCGCCTGCTGTGATGTCATCAGTTCAGCTTCACTCTCAGCTTTACTCAATCCTCCGAATTCCATAGGGATATCAACATTAGGCCAGAGATCTATCACCAGAGTTGTGAAAACGCTGGCATCTTTTTGAAGCAGTCTTGGCATGAATGTGTTGCGCAGGGACGTAACCAGAGCCTCGTCTTCATCCTTACGCAGGTTCTGCGGGACTTCTAGTTGACCTTTTTGAGCTAAATGAAGACACATAAAATGGAATTTTCTATTTTCTATTGTAAAATGATGCTGAAAAATAAATTGTTTCTAGAGACTAAATGTGTTGTATAGTTATGAGGTATGGCAATTTGATTCTTATCACACGGCCTTGACAACATGACACTGACTTGTAGCTTTAAACTCAAACATTTTAAGAACAATTTTTTTGGGGGTAGAACTCAAACACATGATAGGGAACTTATTTTTTATGCATAAAATTTGAACAAAAAAAAAACATGAAAGTGACATGTTTAAAAAAAGTGCAATTTTGCTAGGTTATCTACTAGTGAACAAAACGAAAAATATATAGAAAAAAGAAATGTTAATTTATTGCAAAAAATGCTCTCAAGAATTTTTGACTTACACTTTTCTTGTTGCTCTTTTTCATGTTTCTCAGGTTCTACCTCCTCTGCTGCAAGCTCTGCCTCATTTCTTTCTGTTAATTGAAACAAAAAACAACCCCAATGAGAGAAAAACATTATCTAACTATTTCAAAGAAATATCTAACATATTCTGCTTGGCTTCACACATTTGGAATGTCCATATCTACAACTAATATATTTTACAAAACATTCCACAGCATGACAAATTGGCATGGTTCTTTAATCATATTTACAATAACCATCATTTCACATAAAAATGATTTCTATTGGTGCAGTGCTACTAATTCTACAAATAAACATGTGCTCTGCTCCATTAAGATTTATTAATTTTGTTTTCAGGTTTTAAACAAAACCCCAAGTTGAACACATTTTCATCACTTTCATTAGGGAAACCAGTAAGTGCCAGGAAGAAGGATAACTAAGGTTATGGACTGAGATGTTAAAACAATAATGAATTTAATTTATGTGCCCAAAGATTAAAATAACAATAATTATAATAATGCAGGATATAGAAGTATATCACAAAGGTCAATTAGGATGTCTAAAGTATCACATGACATATTAAATAAGTAACTCCTAGGTTAATATTTTAACAAAATGTGAACCGGACTTAATTCTTTATTACTAAGACACACTGTCACAGTTATCATTCTAAAACAAAATGTCTTTGTTCTTAGTCATCGGTGCTCTTTACCTAAATATGATATAATCAGAGGTTAACTTAAAATGTACTACACACTTTGGTCTAATCAAAACTTGTAAATAAAAAATAAACTGAAAATTAAAACAATAAAGTCCTACTGCACACATAATTTACCAGTGACAAAAATTTTTTTCTTGTCTGAAATATAAAAATTCAAAACAATCATTTTCAAATTTTCTCCGTATCTTTATATGTAAAATCAACTTTTTAAGTTGCTATATTCACTATATATACAGCACACAACTATATTGAAAACAAGGCCATTACAATCTTAATTTCTGAGCACATAACCTTTATAACTTGTATCAACTGCATGATAATACTAATAAAAATACAAACAAAATCCTTTATTTATGTGAAAAAGAAAAAAATTTTAAAAATTAGAAAATCCACCCTACCTTCTTCCTCCATCTCTATACAAGTCATGGTGTCTAGAATGGCTCCAGCTTCTGAGGCGACATATTTCAAAGTCTGCAAACTCCAGCCATGTGAACCCTCATTGGCTTCAGTACCTAAAACACAGAATGATTATACTGACTGACTTTTTTTTCTTAACCATTCAAAAAAGCTCCCTGAATCCCAACAATAATTTTTGTATGTTCGGTTACAATAAGTATTACGACTAATAATAATATTTCAATGTATGCCAAGTCTCCTTCATCAGAGAATGGGGCTACAAGGTTATGTGTGGTACCTTTTACATAGAAATGGATGCAATTTCAGAACTCATTATTTATCTTTTTTATTATTTATTTGACTTTTTTATTGCCTAACAAAGGCATATGATTGGACTCCACACAGTTTCATTTATCTGACACCCCATTTTGGACCATTAACTGTTCCAAGTAATCCCCAGTCTGGACAGGCCTGTACTGACCTAGTTTGATGTTGTCTTTAATGGGGGTGTTGGTGCCGACCAGCTTGCTGCACATCTCATAGAGCAGCACTGTCTTATGGGCCAGCTCTCTGGCTCGAGTGAAACCTGGGGAAGAACCAGAAAGAAAGGTAATATTTAGTATTAATGTGAACATTTAGTCAGGTGATACACTGGATAAGGTAAGAATCACATTTATTTCAGCAAATGGTTTACCTCCTACGCATTGGTAATATGGTAGTACTTCATATATTATTTTTTCCTTTCTACTCAATTATCTTGTAAATGTAATTTTAGTTACCAAATTGAAAAAAATATATTGTATATCTGCCATTAACTTCAAAACTTCTGAATTAGAGATGATTTCCTACAGCATAAAACAGCATTAAGTTCAGAGAGATCATCATCCATTCACCTTGACTGATGAGCATGACCTCAACAACCAGTCGCAGGTCAGGCTTGGTCAATGTCACAGTGCGGAACTGATCTAGAAGCTCATTGGGCAACGCTGACACTGCCGAATTAAACAACATCAACTTCTCCGGAACACCAGCTGTTGCCTTGATGGAGCTGTCAATCAAGGCAAAACACGCCCCCTGTGGATTGAGTGGCAGTTCCTCCGCCCCTAAGTTGATGGTTGTTTTCTGGGCTCTCAGAGCGTCATGGACTGCTGTGAGAAGTTGGGCACACACACTTAGTACTGTAGGATCCAGCATAGTCAGCTTGTTGAAACAGATCCAAGAGCCTGAAACACCAATACAATTATTATTATTATCAATATCATTCTTGCAATTATGATGTTCCTAAAATATAGATTGTGTGATAGTTAGGACCATTTTTGATCCAAATTAGTCCTTGTGTAAACAGACCAACAATCTCAATGTCACCTAATCTAAGTGTTGCCACTGGGGCCCTTTTCACATTAACATTCACAACCACTAACCTGTTGTGGCAAATCCCCTGAAGATATCATGTAGCATGAAGCTGTCCATGGCCGCTGTACAGTTAAATGTATACAAAGGCCTGCCCAGAGATCTGCTGAGTTCATGAACTGTCTCCAGTTTACCACTGGCCTAAAACACAGATTTTGATGTACAGTTATAAGAGGTTCATGAGCAAAGAGGAGTTAATTGTACATAAAAGTTGACCAAACATTCTGACTGTGTCTGTATAAAAAAAACTAGTACACCATTGTTTATATACTCTAATAATTTCTACATAACTTAAAATAGCTTTTGTAACCAATGTACTTGTACTAATGTATGTTATTATTATTATTATTATTGTTATTATTATCATTATGATAACTTACAGCAGGTCCCATGCAGAGTCCCCCCATGTTGGCTTTGACTGCCTGACAGAGGGTGAAGAAAGCCTTCTCACACAGTGGGGTGACCACCTCTCTCTGAGCTGACCCCATGTACTCATAGCCATACTCAAAGTCACTGTCCAAACACTGAAAGGAACAAATGAATGGTTAACAGTGAATTATCAGGTTATAAGAGATAGAGCTGCTATGATACCCAGTGGTTCAAAATAATAATATATAATAATTGGCTAGTTTTTTTATTTGTTCGTGGAAATTGAACAGGCATTGGGGGTGAAGAATTTAACAGTTTAAAACCTGTTGCACATTACTTGAAATTAATTTAATAGACCTGTGTCAATAAAAAGGTGCCAAAAGAAAGCTTCAAGATAGTTGTGTATGAAAACTTTTCTATGGTTGGGTCCTATGTATGCATGCAAATATTCACAATCTGATCATTTTCCATTTTTATGGCAAAGATTACAGGCAAGAAGATACCGGAACTACAACTGATTCACATAAAAATTGTTTTTTTTTTCAAAATAATTCTATAGCTCTTTGTTAAAAAACCGACTACAGGTCAGGTATTTTAAGCTTATGTAGAGCAAAAAAAAAAATGAAAATCAAATTGCATCCTAAAGATTTGTTTCCTTTTCTGAATATCTTCTTTTATTCAAATATCATTCATTTTTACCTGTATTTTGATATTCCTCCCCTCCGCCTCAAAAGTGTACCTCAGCTGGGACTGCCAGTCAAAGCTGTCCATCATGTTGGTGTTACTGCTCTCAGCCTTCTTGGATAATCTGGAGCAGAGGGAAAAAAGCAATTAATTCAAACACAGCGATAGCTATTTTTCACTAGGTTTTCCAGCTTTATCAATGTTGAAACTCCCAACCAGTGTTGTAATTGTCAATCAGAGTAATGAAAAAACTTAAGAGTATCTTCAAGTAATTTTCAAGCTAATAGCTTGAGATTAGCAACTCTCAGAGTCATTTCATCCTTTGGAGCTTGGGAAGGTTGAGATAAATCCATTATTGTAGCTGGATCAATCTAACTCTGCCGGAGATTCTCACAAGTGCAATCTCTTGGATCAATCCAGCTAATACAATGTTTGTACCAGTATCTGAACACGGTCCTAGAGCTCTCACCTTTCTAACAGATCCCTCTGCCTAGCCAGGAGAGAGATGAGGCTGCTAATCTTCTGTATCTGGCTTGGAAACAGCATCAGTTTCAGCTCTGTAGGGTCAATCTCCTCCTCTATGGCCTCTTCCTGTTCTTTCTTCACTATGATTAGGTCCATGTTGGTCAGGTTCATTGTGTCCACTGGCGCATCTGTATGGGGCTCAACTGGGACTGAAACCAAGGTCAAAACCATGTCAACTAATTACCCTCAAGGGGCTAAAAATCATCCTAAAGATTTAAAGTCCATGTGTATCATTAGTCCAAGGTTTAAACAAGCTCTACTTGAACAAGATGAAAGTGCATTACTGTTTCAACAAATTTGGAAAAACTGGATGATAACAAAGATACTTCTTCAATTTTTAACAGATCCTTTGTTGGTTGGGTCCATTTTCAGTTCAAACTAGTCCTTGTATAAACAGGCCTGCAATATGAACATCATCCAACAAAATACTGCCATAACTTACCTTCAGCTGTTTCGCTGTGCTCCCCTCCTTCCTCAGGGATAGGGGTCTGAGGGTTATCAATGTTGAGGTCGTACTTTGATCCTCTCAGAGAGGAGTGTCCCAGGCTGCCTTTCCCCAGGTATGACATGGTTTCTGACATCGTCTCACTCTTCTCCTTGTTATCACGCTGACTAAGGGAAAGTTCTGGAAATACAGAAGATAATATATTTATTTACAGACTGTACCTAATGGATCTAACCTTTCAAATGCCTCATTTTATCTAAGAAATATGTTCTAAAAGATGTTTATACACTCAAAACAATGTGCTTTCTGACATGTAACCTTTGAAATCTTTTGAAACAACATATTCAAGTATATAACTTACAAAATTTTTGTTGGAGGAAATATTCAAATCATGCCATTTGAATTTACTGCGCAATTACAATACTCCAACATTACTTTAGCAGTAAATATTACCTCAACAAAAGTGTGTTAATTTGCTGCACTGATCAAGACAGAAATATCCATCACAAATACTTTCCAGTTTTATCTGTCAATGCATTGAATGTAACTTACTTTCACTTTCAGAAAATTTGTCTTTTCTTGCCTGCTTTTCCTTCTCGTCTTCTATTCCTTTCAACATGATCACGGTGGCTTGTAGACTGCTGTTCACTTTATCCAGGCTGGCCTGTAATGTACAGTAGTCAGTTTTATCATGAGGAAGGACAGCATATCATAGCTTTCTCTCTCTCTCTACATATTTTTCTTCCACTTTTATATACATATGTTATGCATACACATCTTCAAAACACACGTAACTGAAGAGGCTCTCAACTGACCATCCCCCAAGAAACGGAATGAAATATACATCTTTTTAAGCCATGAACTAATTGATGTCAATCTAGCAGCCATCTCACCTGCAGTGCCTGTTTATTTCCTCCATCAAACCCCTTCAGAGCCTCCTCTACCTGCTGAGTAAGCTGTGTTTGTGTTAGCAGGTGCACCACCTCAGCCACGTGATCCAGGATCCGGGAGTGGGCACCCTCATGGTGGTGCTGGTCACCATGGTGATTGTCACGGTGGTGATGGTGCTCCTCGTGCTGTCTGGTGCCATGTTTACTGTCCTGGCGACTGGCTTGGCGGCTGTTGCTTCTGCTTGGGGGCTTTTCTGTGATTTGCAAGATGACAAGCAAGAAAGTTGTAGTGATGTTTTTACTTTATAATCAGAACAAAAACAGTGTATAATCAGAATCAACTTTGATTACAGGAATTAATAAAAAGCTGCTCATGCTCAAGTGAAAATCTTTTGCCTTGAGTCTAAGACCCCATTTCCAGAGATTAGATCGATCTACTTTAGATCGACCCAACTCCCTGGGGGTTCACGCTAAATAGCTGTCAGCCGAGCAGATACGAAAGTTAATTACCCCCTTACAGCTTGTAGTAGGCAGGACGGACATTTAAGCCGGATTATTTGACAGTAATCTAGTGAGACTCCCCGCGGGGATAGATCGATCTAAAAGCTCTGGGAATACAGCCTAAGTGTGGTGGCATGACTCTCATGGACCCTTCATTTCCAAACTCCTCCCACCCCAAGGTTCATCTTTGTTACCCTTCCCTATAGACATTAGAATGACTTTATTAGATACAGCTTAGTACATCTCCCACAAAAAGTAAAGGTGTGGGTGTGGTACAAAGCTTATCCCCATCCCTTTTTCCCTAAATCTCCTACCTTTCCCTCTGGACCCCTTATCTCTGGACGGGAGAGTGACCCTCCTGGCTCCAGCGCTGTGTATCTCCCGCACCTTGGGAGGTTTTTCCACCCCTGTTGCCAGTGCCATCTGGTACTGGAGGGCTGTCTTGATGGCCTGCAGGAAGCTGGGCAGCCAGCTCTCTATCTGACCTTCACAATGGATGGGCTGGAAAAAAAGATCAAAAACCACTTTTGAAAAGTAAAATAAATTTACAATGTGAGTGGTCTTTATGATCTGTTCAATTTATGCCTAGTTTTCATGGATCTGTTCAATTTGTGCTGGGCTTTATTGGTCTGTTCAGTTTATGACTGGTCTTAATGGATTTGTTCCATTATGAGATATTCCAATCCTGAACTGTTCAACTGTAACAGTTACAGTTGACAGCTTTTCAGTCACATTTCACACCAATTTATTTCCTCTGATTGGCTGCCTAAAATTACACAATTATTTGGATTTTGCTCCAGAATGATCATACCTGTTTAAATGGCAACTTCTCTCCCAGAAGACTCTGCAGTCCAATGATCTGGAAGTTGTACTTTTCATTGTCCTCCACCTCCTCAAACATCAGACTGCCCACATTCTCAAACAACTTGTTGATATACAGGTTCACCTGGTTAATGTCATAACCTATAAAAGAGATGAATTTTTTATTCATACTGACTTGTATATCAATAAGTGAATGCAGAAAAGCAGAGGAATATTCTACCCCAACAATGAATTTTCCTCCTCAAGCGAACTTTTATTAAAATTCACTAACTCACTACACTGCATTTTCCCCAGTTTCTATTTTAAAAGGAAATGTTGGAAATGTAGACATAAAGAAGTTCCACCCACCATTGCAGACAATGTGTAAGACGTCTTCCATGGACAGGAAGTAGAATCTTGGAAATTTCTGCCGTCTCCTTTCCAAGTGGTTAAGAAGAGAGCGCCTGCAGTGCTCCAAACTGCCATTCATTCTCTCTAAGATGCTCAGGATATCTAGAACAAGGTAACCACAGAGGAGTTGTAAACTTATGTACCTATGAATTAAATCAATATCTAAACATAAGAGTTTTTTTTTCAGATTTTTAAAGTTGCATGGACTGCATGACATTAACTCTTTAGCTTTCATATTCATATCATGTTATAAATTACTTTTTACTAAAATTCAAGTTCCTGGGTTAGTCTCCAAAACCCTAATCAGTTAAAACCTCTCTCTCTCACTCATGCATACACGTACACATGCACGTACACAAGCACACACACATACACACCTCTCTCTCACTATCTCTCTCTCTCTCTCTGTGAAATATTCACATATTTATTAAAAAAGTCATACGTTTCACCTCTAGGCAAGCACAAAATATGTATGCACTTACTTTTCCTAGAGCTGCACTGCAGTACATTAGGGTTTTTCTCAGTGGCTCTCATCAACAGTCTGAAATCTCTGTCTGTTATTGAGAACATAGAGGCATCATTGGACAGAGTGGTCTTGATATCAGCTCCTGAGTAGATCTGGATAAATAATAATAATAATAATAATAATAATAATAATAATCTTTATCTAAAGGTATTCCATACAGGGTATTCATGACAAATCTAATTTTCCGCAGCATAAAAATGCAATTATTCTGTACTGTCAGCAGACCAAATATTGGCTGGTAAACATTAGTGAATTTTCTCAAGCTATTTACAAAACAAACTCTGTTGGTCGTAATAAAATATTGGCTAATACATAAAATTATCTCCATACCTCCTCTAATTCCACCCATTTCTCCTGCACTTCCAGCCACGTGGTCAGCACCGCCTCGATGGTCTGCAGGCGTTTCTGCCACTTCATCACCTCGTCCAGGAAGGAGCCGGCCGCGCTGCTCCCCTGCATAGTCTGCAGCGCCACCTGGTGAACCTCCAGCTCCTCAAATATAGGATCAGTGTTGGTGAGGAGGTAAAGCACACCCGTGTCCTAAAGGATAAAGATATTTCAAATATAGTAGCTACTAAACATTTTTTTTTCTTACACCGTATATTCAAAGCTAGTTCAAAGTGACACAATAAATACAGAAGTTGGGATTAAGTCAAGCGACACATTTATCTTTAAACAGCAATTAAACAGCATTAAAAAATAAAATTTCAGTTGGATTTTGAAGGTTGAGATAAAAAAGTCCTCTAAAGTCTGTCTATTTTTTGTTTGGTTTTTGTTTTTTGTTTGTTACATACTCAAAAATTGCACTAAGCACCATTCCATATTAAGTGCACATACCTCTCCCAAATTGACCAAGGATGCTGGCAACGAGCCAACACTTGCTCTTCTGTTCTTTCCATAGGTACTGGGGTTGGAGATCCTACTGTTGGCCCTCACCTGCTGCCCTCTACTGGCCAGGGTGGTGGGACCCTGCGCCTGGGAGCCAGTCTCAGCCTGCGACGCAGTCTCACTGTGGTTGTCCTGAAAATAAAATGAACTTCATTTAAACAAGACTTTTCACATTGACCATTACATCTTCTTTAGCACTTCTTAGCTTTTCTCAGTGACTTGAGGCACGTTTTATGATGCTTTTGATGCTGAGTAAGTGTTAAAATTATGAAAATAACATATTAGCTGAATTTCACAGTTAGCTAACTAACATTTAAACCCTAATAACAAGTAAATGCATGACTCAGTACAAATATAGAATGTTTCAACCTATAGTGAAAATTACAAAAGCACAAGAAACAACTCAAACAAATGAAAGTAAACATATCCAATGGCAGATCCTACAAAACCTCAATCATTTGTGCAGCAAGAACCTTTACCTCAGCTTTCTCCTGCCCCTGCCCTGCACTTGCTGTCTTGTTACGAACATGTGCCCGCAGTTCAAACAGCTTGCTAAGCCACACCTCCTCATATGTCTTCAGGGACTGCTCTATGCTGAGATCCTTCACTGCTCTCTGGACTATGGCACGGACATCATCAACATGCTCTGAAAACAGTGGAGGTTTACTTTGAATTTTCTAACATCTCTATTTTACTATTATCTAAACTTCTATAAAATCTATGGTTATAAATCCTTAGTGTCAATACATACTCAGTAACCTTAGTTGAGGCAGTCCTCTCCTTGTCATAACTGTGTAATTAATATCATTATCATTAATTTAATACATAATCTGTAACCCAGTCCTAGCAGATCCCCCAGTGTTGTCATCATCATCATCATCATCATCATCATTATCATTATCATTATCATTATTATTATCATTATTATTATGATCACATACTCTGTAAGCCCAGTCCCAGCAGTTCTCCTAGTGTCATTCTCTTCAGTGTGTCATTGTCAATGGCAATGGCGCCTCCCGTGACGCGGACCAGCTGTTTCCAGTGCCGCGTCCTCATGGCGGGGTTACTGAGGTCATCTATCAGAGGCAAACATGCCTGGAATGTGATCACAGAAGTATTAGAAACTTAATGATACAAGCAAAGCATCAGCAGTTATAGTTTACTGACAAGGCTAAGAAATATCCCATTATTGTGGACTAAATATGTATCAAACATACTAGAACACTTGAGTGGTGGTGATGCTCTCATGCAAGACAATTAAGCTGTTTACACTGACTGCAACTCAGCAAGAATCCCTGCTGAGATAGATCGATTCTGCCAATAGGATAACTTTTAACCTGAACATAGCCTAAGTAATACCCCATTATTGAGAAGTAAAAACTGACCTGTATGGTGGTGATGCTCTCATGGAGTCCCATGAACACATCCCAGGGCTGTATGTCCTCAGGCAGGGCACGGACCACCTCAATCTGTTTGCCTGTCTCCTCTCTCAGGAACTTTGTGTTCATCTTCTGCCATCTGTGACGCTTCCAGTCACTCTGCTGCTCATCTATGATTCTATAGGGGTAGGTAGATGTGTTCTTTTTTAAAACTGATTTGATTGAGTTCAATTTTTTTTTCAAATTTAAAATTGTCAATGAATTAAGAAGGGGTGGACTGAGAAAATAACCAAATTAAATTCAAACAATTTTATATGGATATGCAAAAAGATTTCACCCCCCCCCCAAAAAAAAAAATAATAATAATAATAATAATTAAAAAAGAAAAGCTTGCTTAAATAAAATATGTAACAATGCAATGCAATTTGTCAATGCATTTTCGATATAAACTTATTATATATGTACAGCCTTTACTTTGCTTGGCCCTGTTGATGATCATTTAATATTATAATAATTCTTAATCTCATAATTCTAAATCTGTATCAATTACCAACTATATTGATACTGATTTCTCAAAATAAGTTTCCCACTTTTTCCATATTTTTCTCAAACAATCAGCCAGATATATCATGTTGTGCAAGCATTTTTATTTTCAAACAAGAGTCAGGATGATCACTGTTATCCAAACTAGAGCCAGACAACTTACCTGACAGTCTCCCAGACATGTTTGAGATTATTGAGTTCATGTCGACACTGAGGAAGAACTGAGAAGTTGACCACTGATGTCTCTAGCAAGTCTTGTAACTCAATGAGATCCTGTGAAGATAATTTTAATAATTGAATATTAAGAAAAAAAAGGACCAGTCCCCTCCAAGGCAACAATAAAAAAATTCAAATTTTGTTTCACAAGACTCTAAAATGTTCCAAGATACAAAAATGATATAAAAATATCAAAACAAGCAAACAAGCCTAGAGGTAGCATTTTGTCAAGTCAACATACAAAGCACATTATCTATTATTTCTTTTTTGCCTCATTCTCCAGTACAGTGAGTCTCTTGACATAGTTGTCTATCTTACCTGTGCTTCATTCTCCAGTACAGTTAGCCTCTTGACATAGTTGTCTGTCTTACCTGTGCTTCATTCTCCAGTACAGTTAGCCTCTTGATATAGTTGTCTATCTTACCTGTGCCTCATTCTCCAGTACAGTGAGCCTCTTGACAAAGTTGTCTATGATGGTCCAGGCATCCCCTATACTGCAGTCTCGCTGGTAGACATCAGAACTCTCCAGCTCTCCGTTCAACATCATTACTCGCTCTCCAAATGCAGCAAGGTCCTGTAAGAAACATGAACATACATTATTATTTTATATAAAATGAATGTAATATATGGTTAAATAAAAAGAGCTATTTCTTTAAGATGATTAATTTTTGGAAGTATATGTTCTTACGTATGAGAGTGCAGTAACACTGTTCCTGATAGATGTGCACATGTGACCATGTTACATTGGTAATTAAGTTCTTAGCCAGGGAACCTGACTTGAGTTTTTTTTTTTTTTGTCAAACTGGGGCCTGGACAACTAACCTTGGTGATCCTCTCTGACTCCTCTTGAATCCTGGGACCCAGTCTCTGTTTGGCCAGGGACACCTTAGTCTTGAGGTTGTTCCACCTGCCAGGGGCGGCATTGAACAGAAGCTGGGTGGACTCAGGCAGCTTCTGGCCATATTTCTTCAACAGAAGAACTGTCCTGTGCATGGCGGCAAACTTCCCGTCCATTTCCTGCTGCTGGGCTGATACCTAGGGTTAGAAAATGATGTTTTGGTAATAAAATACTTGTAGGTGCTTAGGCAGGGTAGGTTCAGGAGGATTGAAAGAACTGGCCTTTTGGCTTGAAAAGGCCCTTTTTCAATTCACATTTTATTCGGGTTCTATGCCAAGTTTCAACTCTTCCCCTTCGTTACGCAAGTCATCTTATTCAAAAGTCCAAGGTTATCCATTTTATATCAGTTTTCAAAGAGACGTGAATCTCTGTATGATCTCTATCTTATCTCCTATAATATTCTAATACTCTATCTCTGCTCATGCCTGTGCACACACACACACACATACACACCTCGTTGAATAATCTCATCATCTTCATGAAGGAGGCGGTATCTCTCTCCTCTCCAGTGATACTCTCAATCTCTGGCTCTGTTCTCCTCAGGAACTGGTCTAGTCCTTCTAACATGTTGGTCACCTGGAAATACACAGTCAAGGTATAGTGATTACATTGTGTCCTTCCACTCCACCAGAGAAAAATAATAATTATAGATTATCTCAATGTGGATAGGACACGGTTATCAAAGGGCAGCTAGTCAAGACTGTCGAGTCACAGATGAAGAACTTTGTAGTTACAGAACTTGAAAAAATTACATTCTTCTGATTTTTAAAATGTCCAGTATAATGGAATGTCTAATTGCTGTAGTTATCTCTTAAAATTATACTTTTAAAATTATTTTAGATATTACTTTTTAAAAATTCATCACAGTTTGCCCCTCACACAAATGTATTATCTGACAACCAGCCAAATAACTTTTTAAAACCTTTCAAATATACTTTTAAATATACCCAACAAATACCATCATGTGTTTTGGTAAAATCATTCACTCATATTATTCAAATCAGTTAACCAATCCTAATCCCATTGAAAACACTCACCTGATCAGACAGGTACTTTGTGAAGGTCCACATCCACTTACTGGCGTAGGTGGTCAGGACTTGTTTGATGGGCTTCAGGTCCACCCTCAGCCAGCCCACATCCTGGTGACCCTGGAGCTCGCTGATCTCGTCCCGCGCACGCTACAGAGCAAATAGAATGAGGTTAATGAGAAATCAAATAGAAAAGAAAAGCTGGCTTATCTCCTCCCTCACACACTAAATATCAAATAGAATGGGACTTGTAAGAGGATGAGGCAAATATAAATTAAATAAAATTGATTCATGATAGTATGAGGTCATTATAAATCAAACAGAATGTATTTATAAGATAACGAGTCCATTTTAAATTCATAAAATAAAATGACAAGAACTATCAATGATGAATTTGAACTGACCCTGTGAAAAAAGAATTGAATGATGATTAGAAATAAATATGAAAGAAATTACATAGATTTCAGTCAAAATAGAGTAAATGTACCAAAGATAATGACCATCCTCAAAGAGAATAAACATAGGTCAGAATAGCTGGCATGACTGAAGTTTACTGAACTCTCAACACTATAAATAAACTCACCCTATAAATATCTATCTCAGAATCAAACTCATCAATAGAGGGCACTTTGCGATCAGATTCTCGCGTCTGTTTGGGAGTGAGGAAGGTCTTCTCTGCTGTGCCCATCAAACCTGCCTCCTCAATGCTGCTCTTAGCTGACGACACTCTGCAATACACCATGATACAAGATAAATACTTCATCACTGCCTTTGAAAATGTTGTAATGAAATAGTGAGATTTATGTCAGGTAATAAATAGACCACGTGGTCTTGAAAAGACTTGGCATGCTCAAACTTGTTGAAACATTCACATATATCTTGGCTCACCAACATTTATTCATTTATTTCATTTATGGCCAAATTTTTCATTTTCTCAGTTCAATAGAAACCATATAACAAACACCTTCAGTAAAACTGAAAAAATATAATCTGTAGTTTTAGTAACAAAAGGACTTCCACTTTCTTCTGAACTTTGTGCATATTCATGTACGCAGAGATTATTTCAGATGTCACCAACCTTGAGGCACTGGACCTCGCGCTGGCCACATCACGGAGCCGTGCTGCCTCAGTTTTGGCAGATGTTCTCAGCGGATTGGGTGACATTTTTCCACTCAAGAAATCTTGGAATGTCTGGTTCACATCTTGGATCCACAGGAATTCATATTCTTGAAATAGCTCGTATAATTTCTGTAAAGACAAAAATAAAGAGGCATCAAAATTGAATTCAAACTGTTTTAAA
The DNA here is from genome assembly GCF_001039355.2 of Lingula anatina. The sequence goes on from NW_019774280.1 coordinate 131,259, forward strand.
CAACCCTACAGGTTTTGTAACTTTCCACAGCATTATCCAGTTTAATGTTCATGTATTTTTTTAAGGAAATTAATCACCAATCCAATAAGCTTGGTTCTTAAAATAGACATAATACCTATGAACACTTACCCAATACCAAATACGACAAAGATGAAAATTAACCTCTGATACACACACACACACACTTCCGCATATTGGCGAGCATGCCAGAGTAATATAATACAGAAATAAAGTTCTGAGAAACCTTCAAACTTGTCGTAATATTCCCTCTCTCATGACTCAGTGACAAGCTATATTTCAGACAGAACCTTTGTAGGTACAAACATGGCCTCCTACACATGGTCAGCTTGACCTTTGACCCACCTTGCACTCCTCAGCATTGTCCTTGACGACCTTGATAATTTCATCCACCAGTTGTTGGACCTCCACATCAGCCTCTATATAATCCTGATAGGTGCCCTGAAACATTATAGAACACATCACAGCATGTGCTCAATCTCACTTTTATAAAAAAATATTTTAATATTCTTCCATAAATTAAAATTGCCAAAGTCAAAACTACTCAAATATACTTCTTATTCTAATTTACTTTTTTCTAAAGTATATTACATTTCTGAAGTGGATGCGATCCCAAAGGGGCTTACACTATAATTGTATACACTATTTTGATATCAGAGGATACCAGGTCCTTACCTTGGGTCCCATCATGGTCACCAGTTTGCCTCTCTCCAGGAAACTATTCAACCACTTCTCCACTGTTTCCTGTACACTGATATCAGAGGTGGTTTGGTCAAGAGGAGGTTTGTAGGCCACTGCATTATCTATTAACTCTAGCCTGATGGTCAGAATGGGGATCACAATGTCATCTCCCTAGAAAATAATACCATCAACTGATTACAATTTGTTTTAACTTTATCTATTTCACACCAAATACAGGATAGGTCAGAAATGGGGTAGATTTTTGTGGCGATAAATCAGTCAATTATTTAAATAGTTAAGTAATTAAAATAATTAGTCAATTTGCCAATTAACTAGTTTGAGAGACTCCGGATGATATCCTAGCACAACCTTTATGGGGAAATGATCATATTAAGATCAATAAAAAGATAATCTTCTATAAACCTTGGTTTCGAAAAGGAGTGCTTTACGTTAATGACCTGATTGATAATACTGGTTCAGTAAAAAGTCTAGACGTTTTTTGTGATGAATATAATATAGATTGTAATTTCCTTGACTATCAAGCCGTCATCAGCGCTTTACCTTCTGCCTGGAAAACTGTTATAAGAGGGTGTCAAAAGAATCTTGCAGCAATAACAAATAAAAATCTCGTATTATTAAAATCGAAAAACAAATTAACGAAACTCTTTTACCCGAAATTTATTTCGGATAAGGAAGCAATACCTCTTAACATCCATAATAAGTGGATGGAAAAGCTGAACATTGATTTTCCAAGTGAAAAGTGGAAGCTAGTTCATGCATTGCCCTTTCGAGAAACCAATGATCATAAACTTCTCACATTGCAATTTAGAATTTTACATAGAATTTATTTTACGAACTCGATGCTTTTTAAATACAATATGTTAGAACATGAGCGATGCACTTTCTGTAATGACCCAAAAGAAACTTTATTGCATATTTTCTGGGACTGTACATATGTTCAAGCTATTTGGACTTGTCTCATTCAGAACCTACGTACACAGTACTCTGTTGAATTAAAACAACAACCGTGCTTGTTTATATTTGGAATCCTGGACGACAGCCCTCTCTTAGGTATTAATCTACTACTTCTCTATATAAAGAAATATTTCACTTTATGTAGACAGAATAAAATTACACCTCTTTGGAATGCCTGCAAAAAGTATTTGGAAAAGCAAAAGATAATAGATTTTCAATCTTTATACCTACTGGGTCCTCAAAAGGCAGATAATCTAAGGAAAAAATGGGACAGTATAGAAAAAATATTGATATGAATAAAAAAGAACATTTGTTGTAGACTAGGCCTAATAAGATTCTTTTATTAAAAAAATTCTACATGTATTTTTAATCAACATTTGTAAGAACTTTATTTGTAGTGTGTGAATGGTGTGTGGAAGGTGTATTTGTCTCTTATTGTGTTGTACATGTCTTGTATTAATTTTCGTGAATAAAAAAAAAAAAAAATAAAATAAAATAAAAAAAAAAAACTAGTTTGAGAGAGAGAGAGAGAGAGAGAGTGGCATACCTCACACAAATTGGCCTGTACAATGGTATTCAGCATGGAGCGTAGACTGGTCAGGGTGGACTGCTTCAGACCATCTAGGACTATAGCATCTATATAGTCAACATAGTCCTCCCAGGCTGGGGACGCCTGACTGATCTCTACAGCCTAGAGTGAAATAGACACATCACTTAAAAATTCAAATTCTGTTGGAAAGAATTTCATCAGATGTGTTATGTTATTAGAATAGAGTAATTTTCTTCAATCAACAGATAAATATTCAGGGGCAAATCCAGAGATATTTTCTGACAGTCTTCCAAATTATCTTTGTTGATCCATCCTCCAATTTTTACCATCTTGCGACAGAAAAAATTAGATGCCTGTCAAAGTAAACTTTAAAATTCTGACTGTCTTCCAGAAGACCTGTATGTGTGTCATATTATGTATATATGTGTGTATATGTATATGTATATGTTTAAGTATATGTTTAAGTATGTACCACAAATGAGGATTCCAGCAAACTGTGAACTCTGTTTCCTCCTGGGGTGACATGGCTCTCAAAGTCTTCAATGAGTTTACTGAAAGTTAATATTAAGAAAATTAAATATATCAATAAATTGAAATCAAATTCAAATGAGGGATTTTACCACGGAATTAAATAAAAGTGAATCCAATTAAAGCTGATTTAAAAGAATATTAAGTCCATCCTTTGACACAAAGGACATCATTCAATAAAAATGGACTTAAATAAAAGAATTTGTTTATTTGAAATCTAATTTACTCTAGTACTTTGTGCAGACAATTAAAATACTAAATGACCTAAATATAATTCAATTGTAAAAAAATATCTAACAAGCCTTACTTCTGCATGCTAATCAGCTCATGCATGTGATAACTCCGCGCAGGATCACGTGATCCAAACACATCCACAACACCTTGCGACCAAGAACTCGTGATGGTGGCGATATCGTGGCAATTTGTCTGGACAATGTCCAGGTTCTGGTGGACGTCCATGCAGACCAGAGCTGTGGCTTGCTCTATGAAGTCTGCTGATTCCTCTGTCTTCCAGGTATAATGGTAGAGACCCTGTTCAAATAACTGGAAGAAAAATATGCATAATCAAATATTCAGCACTAACTATCAATAAATTATTGAAATTAAAAAATTTTAAAAATTATTTGCAAATCTTTAAAAAAAAGGAAAAAAATAAAATAAATAATAATAATAATTATTATTATTATTATTATTATTATTATTATTATTATTATTATTATTATTATTATTATTAAAGCCTTCAGAAGGCTTTTGTTTACACTTAACTATGCATATTAAAGTTTAAAAAAAGAGACTGGTTTCAAGGTAAAAATAATTAGAAAAGTGCAGAAAACTAAAAAGGAAAAAAAAAAAGAAAATTGATGCAGATTCAAAAAATTTAAGTCAATTACTACATCAGGTACTTACACTGTCAATCTTGGCCAGTTTCCTCTCAAACAATGGCTTCTCAAAGTCTGTGATATTTTTCATGACGGTGTTGTAGTTGGACACAATGGTCTCCAGTCTGGTGGCAATCACGCGGAGCTCCTTCGAGTTGGTATTCCTGAGAAGTTCCCGTGCCGGAGCAGGCAGTTTCAGATGAAAAGGCTCTTGGGATAGGTAATGAATCTCGCGCAGCAGCAGAAGCAGTTTGGGGTCAAGGTTAACATGGACAACTTGGGGACGGATTTCTGTTTCTTCATCGTATTCTTCTGCTACCTGTTTATAAAATGAATTAAAGCATTTTAAATTCAGTACCAATAATAACATTTTCAATGGGAGATCAAAATTTTCAATGCACTTCTCTTTTATTTCTAAACTTCTACCAATTTTCTAGGCAAACAATGAAAGTTTTTACAATTTTGTGTCTAATGCATACTTTATGCCTGTAGTATAATTTTTATGATGATCCAGTTATGACACAAGTATTAAGTTAAACAGGCTTACCAAGAGAGGCTGTTTAAGTCTTGCTGTCAATTCTGCAGCAATGTTTTCCTGCCAGTCCTTAACAATCTTCGTCTCAAACCTAATGATGAAAGTACAGATATTTATACAGAGTGAACAATTAATAAAATTCGCTGTCATTGGTGGTATTTAAATGTAGACTTAACAGAAATGCAAGAGTTACATATGTGTGTGTGCATGTAAAGATGTAATACGTAGTAGTAAGGGTAGCTTTTTCATCCACCTGAAATTGTAGAAATGGTTGAGAACATACAAGCATCATGGAATAGATAGATGAGCATGAATTTAGCATTGGCTAAAGTATTTCGGCATTTATTATTTCACATTCTCTCATAGCTTCTTACTCTCCTATCTTGTCAGCATAGCCTCTAACCCACCTTTGAAGGTCCCCCATGGCCTCGGAAAAGGCATCCCTTAGCTGCCAACCTGCGTCTCCCTGCAGAGAATGGGGGCTGACACGCTTCATTTTGTCCATTGGATCCTAAAAATATGAAGGCAGCTTTGAATTCTCTGGGGATACCATAAATGAAAATTACAGGTTGACTCATAATTTTTATCATTTTAGTTTTCAAAATGATTTCACGAAATTTGGTGAATGCATAAAATACAAGTCACTGTGGATACTGCATCACACTCCTTTTAACTGTGAAAACTCAAATGTGTGAACACTGATGTGTGAGTGTGTGTGTGCATGCACGAATGCGTGTGTGTGTGTGTGTGTGTGTGTGTGTGTGTGTGTGTGTGTGTGTGTGTGTGTGTGTGTGTGTGTGTGTGTACATGTTTATGCCTTGATCAGAAGATAGAAAGCTGATATGGTAATACATTGCTTTAATGTGAAACATTGTGCTTTTTTAACTGTGACATATACTCCTAAAGTGTACTCATATGGACAAAAATACTAGTACAGTGTTGGATCTGTACTATTCAATCTGATGCAAAAGGTCAGCTGGAATCTGTGGTGAACAGATTGTCTCCAGCCCAGAAATACACCACCTGAGTGGATGGACTGGTTGGTGGAAATATGACTATAATTACCAATTGATGTCACATTTCAGCCCATATGAATACACCTTATTTAGGAATCAAACCTTAATATAGACATCTACACACAGTGCAATGTGCATTCACAAACATATGTCAACCAAACTGAAAACACTGCATACAGCAAAAGTGCTGACAATTCCATCTAAAATCCAGTGGGTAATTTAAAAGTTGACATTAATTGCTTTCAAAAGCATTTGACAGTGGTAGTAGATAAAATGTGACATTGGCAGCATTGTGTGAATTAGATCAATGATGAAAAAACAACAGAAAAACAAGTCTTGTGCTATGTTGCCAGGATGAAACGGAATTCAATAGGCTAACCATGCATTGTTTTAAAATATGTGCAATCAAAATCTTGAAAAGCATGTTAAAACCGTGTAGCAGTGTTAGTGAGTCAGAGTAAATTTTAGTACCTTAACAACTATAGTAAGCATGCTCATATCTACCTATATTTGATTAAATTCAACAACTAGCCTATAAAGTACAGTACAGTAAGTAAAGTACTTACTGTACTATAAAGTACAGTAAGTACTTTACTCAAATTAAGAGCAGTAAAAGTAAATAACATGCAAAGATACGATTCTGTTTGTTTAATATCCTAAGGATCACAGCGTGACATGCTAGTAAACAAAAAGTCTATTATAAATCCATAGCTTGTTTCTATCCACATGAAACAAAGTGTCACATTAATGTTAATTTAAAATCATTTCATCCAGCTATAGTTTTACATTGATCAGTTCCAGAGATCCTAGGGCAGACCCAGATAATCTACTGAGACCAAATTCCTTCATCTTATCCATAGGCCCCTAAATTGAAACCAATATTATAGAACAGCAATGAAGTTGAGTTTAGTAGACAATACAAGCATAAGCAGCGTGGAATTAATGGAGCGCTGAAGTCAATGGAACATGATGGACACAGTACAATTTTAAAAGACAGGACACGTTTAATTATAAGGACACTAATTTCCATAGTAAATATACATGCAAATATGTGGCCAGATTATGATTTGTATCCACACTCATACGCACACACACATGCACAATAACATAAACACACACAGACACATGCATATGCAAACATGCTTTAACACATGGCGCTATACACACACACACGCGCGCGCACACACACACACACACACACACACACACACACACACACACACACACACACACACACACACACACACACACACAACGTACACGCCCATACACAAACACAAAACATTTGATTACATATGTGCATATGGCTTGTTTCAGCCACTCAGCTTTAACTTCATCTGGTCTGATAAAAATAAACAAAGCTGAAAAAAGCATCAAAATTTCAGTCAACAAATTTTTGTATGCACTGGACTAAAAACCTATGTCTGATAACTTAACACAGAAATTGAACTCAAGTTTGGCAAAAATTAAGACAATTTGACTCAGACTGAAACAAACAAAAAAAAAAAATGCGGCAGCAAGAGCAGAGAGCGGCATAAGCGTGAGAGCGTGGCTCAGCAAGTCAATAAAATCCAACCCAGCACAGACTTGCCATTACCTGTATCCTCTGCTTCAGCCCATAGACCCACAACAGCTTACTGACGACAGGCGGGAAGTTCTTGTGTAACGGGGCCTTGCGCTCATTCAGTTGAAACAAAGTCCGCACTTGGATTAATTCCTCTGTGAAGGATCGTACCAAACGCTGGTCCTTATCCTTTAAGTTGGCCTAGAAAAAAAAGCAAGGTAAGAATGCACTTATTTGAAATTGAAATTGCAATGCTCAAAATTCTAAAAGCTAAGAAATTGGCTTTATAAGTTTCTCTTCCGTTTTAATTCAATTTGAAAATCTTTCAGCTGACCCTCAATCAATTTTCTGCAATTTACAGACTTCTCAGACTGTTACAATTTTTTCTAGACAGATAAATATATTAAATGACTACATTTGAATCTAATTTCTAAATAACAAGACTCTACAGTACTCCTTAACACCAAGAAGAAAACACAATCTGGCAAATAATTTAAAGGGATTTAATAGCTTCAAGTGTGTCTAAAACTCACTTTGGTAATTTGACATACGTCTGTGGATTAGACTTGTACAGAATGACCTTTCCCACCTAACCTTTGACCTTTGACCTACCTGTACCAGCTCCCTGGAGCTAATTCCCTCAAACACCTCCAGGAGGCGCAGCTGTGACCCTATGGTAGGACACTGCTGAAAACTCATTCTCAGGATACCAGCTATTTTTCTCTCTAAGTCCTAAAATATACAAATAATAAAATTAATCTACTTTATATTAATAATTTTGAAATATTTTACTTAATTATCATCTTATTATTTTAGAGTTCAAAACGGGCCTGTCTGTGTAAGGTTTTCCTTCTCGCTTTCTTTCATTCTATCCCTCAGTTATTTGCCGAAAGAAAAGTTAATTACTGAAGAAGAAAAAAAATTTTTTAAGTCACAACCAACTCACCTTTTAAACTTAAAAAAATAAAAAAATTATAACAAATACAAAGCCTACTGACTTTTATAACCCACTGCCTATGTATGAATCTTCTGAGACAATACCATACAATACCTTGACAACGGTCCTAAATGTGAAGAAAGCCTTCTCAAACGCCTGCGTCCCATCCACACTCAGAACATTCCCGACGTGTGCAAAGAAATCATCCATCGCACGTGCGTAGTTTGAGTGGATCTCACGCACAAGGGCATCAAGACTGTGACTGCCAGCGCCCCCTATCTCTGCAGCATCAGCAAGGAGGCGAAAGTGCCTGGTGGTTTGCACAAGTTCCAAGACATCATTGCATCTGAATTGAACAGTTAGGTTTATAATATGAGATGACAACTGGTCACATAGAAGAATGTTGTCCCACATAATTGTAAACTTCAAAGCATTTTGTAAAAGCCACATGAATGAGTATTTGGTTCAGCAAAATGAAATCCAGACTGGAGTAGTGAGTAGTATCCAGAGATTTTTTAAAATCATTTTTAACCCTTTTTTGTGTTGAAAGTCTTTGAGTAAATAACTAGGCAATATAACAACATTTTGCAGAATTCTCCATTCCAGTTTTTTCCAATAAAAACAGTTAGATAATCCTTAATTAGAAAATTCAACAAGAAAAAGAAAGCAAATTCCACATTCAATGAAAAAAAAATTGGTGCATACAGGACTTAAGTGAAGTCTCTTAAGAAAAAACTTTAACACTTTTTTACCCTCATGCTGAAGTTATCCGATAAACTTGCACTTATAATTATGTGTAAACTTGATCATAAACACACAATATCCATACTATTATTATAATCATTATCATAATTACCTTTCCATGAAGCTGTTCAGTAAGTCAAAACAGGGCGCATTCCTAGGAGGCCAGGGTGAATTGAGGAACAGTTCCTCCTCTCCTGGGGCGTCTGTGCTGACATCCGTCTCCTGTCGTCTCAGTCCGTACTTGGGCTGGTATGCATGCGGCCCATATAGCTTCGTGGTCCAGATCTCTCCTGTCGGCCGTCTGATCCTGTAATTTTCAGTAAATAAAATAAGAAATGTTATTCTAAAATAGGCTTTTTATTGCCTCTGGAGTAATGGTGATTAAATGAGCTAATTGTTTCTAAAGAAACCAAACTTTTTTCCACCTGTAAGGTATAAAATTTCAATCGATCGATACTTCGCCAAACCTATGACAAGTCAGCCATCTTGCCAAAGCAATCTGAGGAAGGGTGAAAGCATCTGGGATATAAGAAAATGATCAGTCTTGTAGGAGACAATTTACTTTACACTGAAAATGGTACATACAACTGTATGTGCAATAAGTAAGTATGCTGAACGTACCTTAAGTTTTATTATGATTTGTTAATAACGTACTTCTGATGTAAAATCAATAATATTTATCAATGTGTGTGAGTGTGTGTGTGTGAGAATGCTTGAATGCATTCCTGTCCTGAGATATGCACTGATATATCTCTATTGTAGGCCTTTTCCATTTTTAAAGCAAATTATCAAATCAACTGAATAAAAATCGATCATGACTACCATATCTTATACATATTCAACAGATCAAACACAAAAGAAAACATAAAAACTCTGCAATTCACAAACCAGTTCAGACTGCACTTGTACACAATTCCAGAAAGACAAACAACAAACACTTTAAAACATAAATGATACAGTCTCAGTTGTCATTCTAAAGTGTTCCCTGAATTTTAATATAGAACTTACAGAGAAAAATATAAGATAAAACATAAGTACACTTTGGGACAAACAAGAAAAAGAAGATCACAAATCCATCCAGTCAGCTTCAAATCTACTATGATTACAATTACTCACTCTTCTTTTTTCCTATTGTAAATTTATGATAATAGCATACAACATTTACTTTTAGCAATGGGATCAGTACAACATAATTAAAATGATCATATACTGTAACAACACGTAGCCAGGGTGGTGACACATGTGATTATTATGTATGGACAACTTACATTTGGACACATGCATGAAATATATGACATATAATGTTATCAGTCATACACAGTTGTGGTGGTATTTGTAAAATAATTATTTATAACTGCCATGCTCTTAAAATCTATTAGTATCAATTTAACATTATACATAAGTTAACACATATCAAGAAAAAAAATTAATAAAACATCAATAAAATATAGTTAAAATAAAACGTCCTGACAAGGGGAATTAGAAACAGTAACAATCTTATACCAGTCCTGAAAATTGCTTTATATTTTCAATTTCTTTGTTTTAATCCCAGACACTACTAAATTCTTATCATGGGACAAATGTAAAAAAAAATGAACGAAAAAAGATCAAAACACTTGAATGTAGTCAATTTTCAGACCTCAATTCTGTATCACAATTATCAATGTGAGTCATGACTAATACATACATACACTTCTATTTCTTGATATTTCAAATGACCCATTTAAGTTTACAGAAAGTCCTGAAGAGAACAACTTACATTTTCTCAGCATTTTCAGCCACATTCCTGGTGTTAATCTCATCAGCTTTGTCTTTGTAGTCAAGATAAGTTCCTCTGTAGGCAGCACAGACACGTAGAGCTTCTTTAAGCTTGGAATACGACTGAAAATAAGTTGACAAATATTAGAAATACATCATAATTCTGAAGAATCACTCTAGTTAGTATGTTTCTTGAAAATCACTTGCCATAAGGAATTGTATAACTTGGGTGGGGGGCTCAATGACATTAAACAATGTTTGCTATGCAAAGTAAGTCAAACATAAAACAATAGACAAGGACAATGATACTGTTAGTGATGCATGGGCCATCAGTTAGAAAATTTACTTAGTTTTTTCTAGTTTAACTTGCTATACTGTTTTTCAGAATAGGGTGGACAAGGGGGACCTCTGAAGCTAAGTGGAAGGGGACACTGTACCTTCTCTGATCTGCCACTGATCAGGATGAGAAAGTGAAAATATGGTGTGGGGTCCAGACCTACCCCTACCCCCTGTACCTCCCAACTATTAACAGTAGTTGTACATCAATGTAACTAACCTCCAAGGGTTCCCGTAGCACATCAGCTCCCACCATAGCCATGGCTCTGTGAACTACTTCATTAGAGATCAATCTCAGCATATTATGGTACTTATCTTCTGCATGGTAATACCTACAGTAAAGAATAAAATGTTCCAGTGCTGAACAAAAATACATTGTCAGGTATTGCATAATTTTAATAATTTCATTGAACCTTCAATATTATAAAGAAATATGATACATAAGTTCACATCCATACCTTTTTTTCACAAACTGTTGACAGCTTAAAAACCTTACTTTCTCAAATTTCCCATTTCGTATCAGATTAGTTGTCAACAGTAAGTGAAGAAAGGTATGGGTCCAAAAATTATGAATCTTGCTTCCTAACAGATAGTTTATAGAACGGTTCCATTGAAATTGCTACTGAAATATGAAATGGAAACATGATAAATAAATAAATGCTAGAATAAAATAGATAAAAAAAAGTCAGCTTTGTAATTTTTCTTCAGGTAAGCTTTAAACATATTGATTTCAAACTTCCACATACCTTGAATTCTGCCACACTAGCATCAAGGTGTGGATGAGGGGAGGGAATAACTTCAGCATCTCCTTGGGGTCCACGGCCTCGTGAAGAGCCTCAAACCATGGAGTCAATGTCTTCAAAAACATCAAATTTTCTTCTGTATCTATCAGGGCCTAAAATGGGATACAAAATATTAATTAATACATAATAATTTACTTAAGACACTCAATGTTGAATCATTTATTACCCTAAAGAATCAAAGCAGGTCTTTTATATAAAGAATATGTTGTAAATGTACTGATAGTAATTTAGCAATCCATTTTTTTTCACACACATGCACAAGCAAAAAATTATAATAATTTTTTTCACCTATGCAATTAACCCCCCCCCCCAATGTTCTGAAGTTGTTTTGCAACTAAATATCAAAATGAACAATTTTCATATTTAATCTGAAATTCTGATAATCATTATTTTCTCCATACCCTTTAGTCCCACATTTAAGAATGTTATACATACATAAATTTCCCTCCAACAATTCTGGGGATAATACCTTTGAAATCTCCTTCCTGACGCCATGAAATGAGTGTGCGTAGGTGCTGTTTGCTTCCTCCAGATTCAGAAGAATATCTATGGCAACAGGAGAGTCCAGCTGGGCGTTGATGGACTTCAGTTTGTCCAGTCTTTTATTCCACATGTCCACCTCGTCCAGTGGCCCTGGCTGGCTGCCATACTGTCTGTTCAGGTCACCTATGGCATCGTGTTTTAGCACACCCTAAAATTAGACAGAGAGGTCAGTTTTCAGCGGTGGACATAAACCATCTGCTGGGTCTTCCAGAAAACAGTCAGAATTTACAATTTTACATTGACAGATATACAATTTTTTAGTTGGAGGACGGTTAAAAAAGGAGACTGGATCAGCAGAGATAATTTGGAAGACTTCAGAAAATATCTCTGACAGACCCCCCCCCCCCCCCCCCCCCCCGTAGTCAGACCAAAATAACCATCTATCTATCTAGAGACATATCTGTGAACATCTGTAAAAAATCTATCTGTCGCCCTGGTAGAAGGTACTTAAGCACAGGCTAACACTATACAGAGAGCCCCATTAAATATGACCTAACAGAAATCAGTAAAATAACAAGAAAATACTCCCAGCATCATTTACAAAGTGCTTACCCACTAGTATCTTAACACCTATGACCTTACCACAGTTGCTTCAAATGAGTAAGATACATTGAATTAACATAAAATGGCCTGATTCCCATTGTACCTTGATCTGTTTTATCCATCCTATGACAGTGGACTCTAACACATGGAGCACTGCCCCTCTACGGGTGGGGTTAGCTGCTGCCTCAGCCAGAACTTCAATAGACGGGAGAGGGAGGACGATTTTTCCCTAAATATAAGTGAAGTTGGTTAGACTAAACAGAAGACAGGAGTATATAGAAATGCTTTATAATTTTTAAGTGCTTCTCATATTGCATTTTTTAATCTCAACTTTCTACTCTCAGCATGATTTGCCAGTATTTCTAGCTACTGGATGGCAGAGATACACTGCTGCATGTAGTTAAAATATGAGTTGAGTTTTCAGTGTTCTCCCATATCCAGGTTGATATCTAGTAATTTTAATGTCATGACGACAATTTTAAATCACAAAAAATCAACTCCATTAAAACTTAACATTTATCAATTCAAACTTTAACACCTACATCCACGTGTCCCTGTGACACCTCCACAGCATTCATCAGTCTATGCAGTATGTCCATCAGTTTGTCCGCACTGACCCCACTGGCCGTGGCATGGGTCTGATCAGCACACAGCAGGGGCAGGTAGACCTCTCTGATGGTCATGTCCAGGTGTTCTAGGGGCAGACTGGAGCAGTCCAGGTAGGACACTTCTGTACCTGAAACAAAGGGGTGGAGATGAGAGGAATTCTTTTATAGTAATAATTGCTTCCACCAACACCTTGTCAATGCTGTCCATAATAAACCTACAAGTGCCATTTTACAAGAAACCCAACCAAATAGCAGTAAGATAGGGTTCAACAGATTTAAAAACAAAGTAATGAGCAGACTAGAACAGTCCAGGTAGGGCATCTCTGTGCCTTAAACAAAATATAATTGCTTCCACCATTCATTCTAAGGGAAGACTAGAACAATGTAGGTAGGACACTTCTGACCCTGAAACCAAAGAGATTGAGATGGAAATTCCTTTACTAGTATAGGTGCCCTAGGGGAGGACTAGAAAAGACAAGGTAGGACACTTCTTAGTTCTATGCTTGAAACAAAAGGGTCAGAATAAATTCAAATTAATTGTCATATAATTGCTTCCAATTGTAGTAAAAGCTTAATAGAATTTTTTATTTATCAAATTAAGTCTAAAAGCTAGTGTACATACTTATGTTGTCCTTGGTGAGCTTGGCTCCCTCTGCTTTGAGGAAGAAAATGGACTTGTTGTGCATAGTCTGTGGGGGCAGGAGGGAGGCGATAATCTGACGTGGAGGTCGCACAAATACAAATAACCTCTTCACATCTTCATTGTTGATAAATTCATGGAAGGCAAGCCTGGGTAAAAAAAAATTCACAAATTCAGTATCACTGTCAATCTTCATGCATCACTGATCAGCATAAAAAATTCTATTCAAAAAAGTGATAATTCAAATATAAAACAACTCATCATTTCACACATAAAGAGAATAACTTAAGTGATATATATATATTGTTGAATAACTCCACAATTCATATGCTATCTAATGCACATGACATCAATATTCTCTTTTTACCTGTTTTCATCGTTCATGAACATATTCTTAACATCTTCATTTTTAGGACGGAGTGAGGAGTTTATGCGGGTCTCCAGCCATTTCAGCCTCTCGTCCATGGTGGCGGAGGCCATCTTTTATTGCTTTTATCACTAAAACAGAATACAACACTATTTTTCAGCATCAGTTTTAGGCAAGTAAAATGACATTTAAAAATCAAATGCTCCATTTTCTTTTGTCAAAGCAAATTTATTTGAAATACTTCACCCAATCATTTTCTGCATCATTCAACTTCCATGTAGGTTTAGCATTAACATTGAGCTCTCTGAGCAACTATTACACAGACTGAGAGACCATTGAGAAATTTTAGATGAAATGAAATTCAGATGAATAAAAAAAGTTTCCCAGCGACATGTTTAACTCTCATTTTCTTTTCTGGGGCAACAAAAGCAAATGCAATGCCAGTTGCTACTATTACTACTACAGTATATATATATTCGACTCCTGGTGCCCCGGTGCATTTAAAAAAAATAGACATAACAACTAATTTCTCCTTTACGAAAAGCATTTTTCAATACATAGAAAAGTATGCCTAAGTTCGTCTAACTTTACACCAGGTCATTTTAAGCTGATATTACCAAGCAGTTATCATACACGGGTAGTGAATTTCCAGAGAGAGAGAGAGTTAGCAGGAGACACCTGCTGGCTCTGCAGGAGAGAGTACCGACAGTGCAGACGACCAACATCATTATAAATTTCACTCTAAGAACTGTAAAACCTTAGTACAAACCTGTTTAGTGAGCTCCGGTTTAATAAAATTATTTGTGTGGTTAAGCGCTAACACCATAAATACAGCGCATGAATATACCACCTTTTTGTTTACTTGATTTGTTTGAATTCAGTAGCATTCCCTCCGTCCGCCATATTGTTGTCTTGTTGCTACCTTTTCTAATTTGCATGATCACGTTGTAAAGAGATCCATTCTATTTTTATTTATAAAGCAAAAATACCCATTTTCTTTATACACACTCAATATATGTAGTAAAATATGGAGATGGTATCATACCAATTAGGTATTAGTAATTCTCATTTTATTTTTCTTTTGTCTTTCCGGCGCACCTGTGTAACCTTGACCTTGACCTAAACCTTGTAGTGTCAAGCGAAAGATGAAAGAGGATGAGACGGCAGTCTGGTGTCATTTGATAAAAGGTGATCCGTAGTTGTTATCGTAGAACGAGATAGCTTGATATATTTGTAAGTTACATATTATGTGGGTTTTAGATGGATGTGAGATGTACATCTTTGATTCTGTGGTCAGGGGATTTTTCTTAAACGTGATCACTGAAAGGCGACATTGTCAAGTTGCCACTGAAATGCAGATGGTTATCACTGCCCGACATTCTGTTTGATATCGGGTTTAATGGGTTATTCTCATCTAGGTCAATGTCTATTCCAAATGCTCTTAGTCATGACTTAAGTTCTGTGTACACCCTTCACGTGAGCGTTTAGCTATAAACTTACTACTAAAATATTGACCATATTGCTCAGCATACTGTAAACATTACGAATGAATTTATGATTAATTTATCAGTTTAGTTATTACATTCTGTGCAGAAACGTGTCAGAAGTATTAGCATGATCTAAGTAATTCATAGAGTGTGTAGGCAAGTTTATTAGACAAGTACAATATGTATTTTTGTTTTAGGCAATGCTGTGGGACTTAATCTGAGAACTGGCGCAACGAGACACTCTAGGCAAAGAAAGGAAGAAAGCAGACACCGTTCTACTTGTACATAGGAAAGTTAATAATTAACTGTACAAATTTTTATACTGTTTATAATGTAAAGTTCAGTGTGGAATATTAAGTGATAATTTTATGAAAAAAGTTCAACTTTGATGGGAATGAAATTCACTATGGATCGCTGGCACTGGACGATAAATGTTGTGAGCTTGTATTTATGTTTACTATACACAGTAGTTGTAGCACTGACAGATACCAACTCTGAGCAGGTTCTTTTAAGAAATTCAAAGTCAGTGAAGTTCAAAGAATCTCTACATCCTATGTTCACCCAGAACTCATTTCAAGCAGCTCATCGCCATACTAGTACACATGGCAGGCAAAAAATACATAAACCCACTATAATGGCTCATACAGGTGCTGATGTTGACAGAAAAGAATTAGACGTTAATTCTGAACAGGTGCTGCAATATCATGACAGTCTTTCATTGTTTTTATATAATCAGAAGCATAATCGCCATCAAATTCATTTTAAGCATAAAAATAGCTATGGTCCATTAATGAAAACTCAACTTAGACAACACTTTGAAGCTATTGGAGACAGAACTAGACCTTCATCTAAAGACATTCAATCAAACGCGGACAGCAGGTATTTCTCGAAGAAGGACAAAATTTCACATTTTCATGGTGATACAGAACTTGAAAGACCAAAGAAAAGTATTTCACCTGCTAACAGTAAATGGCATGAAATCAAGCTAGTACACACAGAAAACATTTCCTCAAGTATTTCTCAGCCAGCTAATGAATTTGAAGATGAATCATCTTTGGTTAAAAGACACAGCAGCTCAGGACAAGGATTTAAACTTCAGTTGTGGAAAAGTAGACATCTTGTGAATGAAGCAGTGAGGGAGAGCAATGTAGTGGGCAGAACAACAAGTGACCATAACTTAGCCGGTCAACCTGGCCAGGGGTACTATATAGAGGTCAGCATTGGGTCCCCACCACAGCAAGTAAGTTCAGTATTCTACTCACTTACAAACCTCCACTTGTTAATCAATTATATATCTATCTCTTTTATTTCAGTATGTTTGAATTAACTTTTTCCTCCCTGTAGGGCAGTGTTGATCTAAGTTCAAATTTTATGTCTTAGAAATGTTGATCAATACAGTAATTTGAATAGATGGGCAATATCAGACTCTTTTTTTTAAAATAAAATGAATGGACTCTTTCTCAAAGTAAGTTCTTAATTTTTTGATTGGATAGTATGCCAGTCCTTCATTTTATGGTTTATTGTCTGTACATTTGGCAGTTTTGCTGACTTGTTTCTAGTTAAATGTGTTGGTAGACACAGGAAGCAGTAACTTTGCAGTGGCAGCAGCTCCCCACCCGGATATCAGCAAATATTTTGATAAATTAAGGTAAGGTATGATTTCTAGAAAACCATGGTTGGTATGTCAACATATACATATTTGCGTTCAAAAAGTCCGATGTTCTCAGCTTAAAATGAGTTAAAGAAAGAAAAGCAAATTATCTCCTGGGAGACTGTCATCAAAATGATTCCAAATCAAAATAAAGGATAAACTGTTGCTTTTCGTAAAAAGAATTCTAGTCGTCGTGATTCAAGCCTTATTTTATTGTTCAAACTATGATTAATGTTACAGTATCTACAGTGGATGCATAACAGTAACAACATCTTTTGCTCCCAGCAAAAGTCTTTGTAAAAACATCATCTCTAATGCCCTATAATCAATAAAATGAAATGTAATTTTTCAGTTCCTCCACATATCAAGAGAATGGCACAGAGGTCTATGTGCCCTATACACAGGGACATTGGAGAGGGCCACTGGGAAATGACATCATCAAGTTTCCAAGTATGCCAAATATTACAGCCAGAGCCAACCTTGCCCTCATTACCAACTCCAACAAATTCTTCATCAACGACTCCAACTGGCAGGGAATTCTGGGATTAGCTTACGCAGATATAGCACGGGTATGTGTTCTGTAGCAAGCCGGAATTTCAGGGATGCTTAATAATCTTTTTTGTTTATTGATGAAACTTGAATGTTGAGAAAGCTGAAATGAGTTTTTGTGATTGGTGTTTACATGTTTTGACTCATGTTTCTTATTTCTCAGTTCAGACTTAAGAGTATCTGATTTTAGTAGAAGTAATGAATTAATACTTCAATAAAAAATCATTATGATGACAGAATACTAAAGGCAAAGATGATTGTGTATGAATTGTATTATTTATGTGTATGAACTGTATTATTTATTTATTTATTTATTTATTTATTTATTTTTAATTTTAATTTTATTTTTCAGCCTGATGCTTCAGTGCAGCCCTTCTTTGACTCCCTAATCCTGCAGAACACTGCCAGCATCCAGAACCTGTTCTCCCTGCAGCTGTGTAGCACTATAGAGTCCAAAGATACAGAAGAGAAAGGAATGGGAGGAACACTGGTTAGTATCAGACCTTGAAAATTACTGAGACATTTTCTGACTTGAGACTCAGATTTATAAGCATAAATGCCCAAATATGTAAAATTACTTGCCACAAGCACAGCATTTCATTTTACGGGCTGTTTATCCGCTTGTATGGAAGCTGGGCAAATAGTTTGTAAGGTGCTAAGCTTGTGGCAAGTTGGGTTAGTTAATTCAAGCCTGGAGTCATTAATTTGTATATTTGTGCTCTTAAATCTAAGGCTGGTGTTGGAAAACGACAATTATCGTTTATGAGGTCTGAGTGTTCTCATTATTCTGTAGACCTGTGACTGTGACAAACCCACTTTTAGGACAAAAAAATGTTATAATTGGCCAACTTATATGATATGGTCTAGGTTGGGTAATAAGCAAAATGTATTGACATTTTGCAAATTTTTGAACCCAGTTATTTACAGTGGTTATGGGAGGAATGTTAACAACAGCAACGACATTTTTTGCTTGCCCTCTTTTTAAGTATATTTTATCTTTCATAGCAAGATGATTTTTATATTATTTTCAATAAATGTCATCATTACTGTATACATGTTACCCCATATGGTGCTTTTTTTTCTCAAAGGATTTTTTTTGGCCTATAATTTTTTTAATTGAGTTGTCATGAGTTTTTTTTCTGCAAGGATAATTGGCTACACAGCTGTTTGCTCTCGTAAACAAATTGTTTGCTTTTGGTGAAGTTTTTATTGTGACATTGCCAGCTTACAAGTCTGCTATTATACAGTGCACTTATACAACTAGTCTGTGCCATTAATTTTTCTGCTTACTGGCCATTCCTACCACCATTGTCCTAAAATCTACTGGTCTGAATAAAAATTTTTATAAGATTCCAAGATTTCACTAATGTTTAATTTATTTTTTTAAGAATCATCATGTAACTGTTAGAAAAAAATGAAATCAAATTTAAGACTTTAAGAAAAAAACTAATAGACATGTCAGACCACTAAATTCACACATTCTGAAAAATCTACTGGTCAAAACAAAATTCGTGCCACGGGCCTAACACCAATGGCTAACGACACAGACTACTTTTTTTTACCTTAAAAAAACCTCAGTACTTCTAAAAAGGATAACGCCTCTCCTCACCCACTGCCAGATCAGAAAAGAATAAAATAAACTACAATGATTGAGGATATTTTTTATGTTTGGTCCTAGATTATAGGTGGAGTGGATGACGGTCTGTACAGAGGAGAGTTCTACTGGGCTCCCATGCACAGAGAGTGGTATTACGAAGTCGTCATCACGGACGTCATGGTCAACAACGCCAGTCTGGGCATGGCTTGTGTGGAGGTAGGGGGGAACTTGATGGGTGGTCATTTTACGAGATGTTACTTTTTTTTTTTTTTTTTTTTTTTTTTTACATGGTCAATAAATGGGTTTAGAATGATAAATATGAATAATTCAGCTAATGGAACTTACATTTAGCAACTGACCGACGTCGTAGTCCCAACATGAGACCTTTTACCAGGTACCTTAAATGACCTGGATGGACTTGTCGGAGTTATTCATTTTTATCAGTCTTATTCTACTGGATGACTAACAACATTCACTCAACTGTGTTTAGACTCGTCTTTAAGATATGTTGTTCCATGCCAAAAAAGTTTTGACAATTGGACGTAAAGCCTGTATTTTGTTTTTATTAATAAAACAATTTAATTGAAGGCATTAGTTTCATTAATAAAAATATAATAATGTGCTGTTCAGATGCTTGAACAGATTGCTTAAAAAATTAGGATTTAAGAAAAATATTGTTCCTTGGAACTTATGTTTAAGTCGTTGACAAATTTAACTTAAGTCCATGTTTTTTCCTCTTTCATTTTACAACCTCTACTCTTTGTTATTTAGTACAATACAGTTAAGACGGCAATTGGCTTATACAACATCTAACTTCCTGGTTTATTTTATAATAAAGAAGACTATTATGAGGTATTTTACCTTGCTACCATTTCTCTCTGTATTCCAGTATAACACAGATAAGACTATAGTAGACAGTGGAACCACCAACCTTCGACTCCCGACCAAGGTGTACCACCAGCTGGTAAAGGTCATCAGTAAACAACTGAAGGTAAGAGAGACTCTCTTTATTGAAACTTGAGCATCTCCTTTTTTCTGCCTTGACTTTTAAAACTTGAGTAGGTTAGGGTGTTTCTTTTCTTTTTTTTCTAGCTTAAGAAAATGTTTTTTCTAAATCCAAATGTTGTGTTTGATGATGAAGTCAAATAGATGGTGAAAGGGAAATATGATTCTATATTGTGGCCTAAAATACAGGTCGTAAAATGTCAAGTCCTTAAAAAGCTCATCTGGCTGAACAATGACAGTCTTTTTTTTTTTTTTAACTTATTGGTGAACAACTTCCTGATATCAGAGTTATACATATTTCTCATTCTAATTTTACTGGATGACTAAAACATTCACTCAGCCATGCTAATTTGGATATCTTCTTTTTTCTTTCAGCCCATAGACCCCCTCCCTCCACCAGATTTTTGGACAGGCCAGAAAATGTTGTGCTGGTCAGATGACCAGGTGCCCTGGTCATCTTTTCCTGTTATCTCGTTAGCTCTGGCCAATTCTCAGGACTCCTCCATTGTACTGACAATTTCACCACAGGTAACTTAAAAATTGTGTAATATTCAAAGGAATATGTATTATTTAAAACTGACATTGTTCATTTGGGTAAAAAATCAGCAACTCAAAATTTTTAATTGAAATGATTTTAAAGCTTACAGCATTCATCAGGTAAAATAACAAGTAACCCCAAAATTTTTAATTGGAAGTAAATTACATGATTGTTCCAAGAAATCTTGTAATTTGAAGGACATCAAATATCAAATTGGTCTGTGGACATGCAGACTTTTTTCCCCTCTGTTCTGCAAGTTTGACAGTTTCCCATGTCAGGTCTGTATAAATGCAGGTTCACTGAAATATGATAGCATATTTATTTAATTCCAGATGTACCTAAGAGCAGTTGACAACCTGCCAGGCGATGGATGTTACAAGTTCTCAGTGGCGCCCTCTAATACCGGTATGTTTTTAAGGGTTATCTGGGATGATGGTTTATTAGCCTGGATTTGCACGGTTTTAAGTGACTTTTAGTTTATTTATTTATTTATTTATTTATTTATTTATTTATTTATTTATTTATTTATTTATTTATTTATTTATTTATTTTATTTTATTTATTTATTTTTTTTTAATGTCAGTAATTTATTGTATTTATAATAAAAATAATACTGAAGGCATTTCATAAACTACTGTCACAGTGGTTTTCTATGGAGCCCTGCTCATGTTTTAAAAATCAACAATTATGATATATACTGTTATGGTTTTAACCTTGAAATACATCAAATAAAAAAATATCATTAGACACTTTTTTTTTTATTAAGCATATACAAACACAATACAGCACATTACAAAGAAGGCAAACATACAAGGACATGAAATACATCATAGAATCAGAAAAACACATTACATTACAAATACAAAAAGATACACTACATCAGTACTGTTTTATAACTTAATACAATACAAACACTTCTATGGGTGCACAGTCACTGGAATATTATTTTAATATTGTAGAACGTGCAATACAATATACAAAATTCTACATTACATTACAGAGTACATTACAAACTGAATAATACGTAACAAAGCAAGGTGATACTGTGCACCAGTATAAGAACTAGAGATATAATAATTTATTTATTTATTTATTTATTTCTATTTTGCTTTTGACTCTCATTTAGTGTTTGGTGTAAAAGGATTTGAAAAATAATTACATTATGTTTGACAAAAAAATGAGCAAAATTTTCTCTGCTTTTCAAATTAACTTTATACAATATTAACCTTTTACGCAATAATCTTTTCAGGCAGTGTATTGGGTGCTGTGGTATTAGAAGGCTACTATATTGTGTTTGACCGGGGAAATAAATCTGTAGGGTTCGCTGAAACCACATGCAACCCAAGAACTAAGGAAATACCACCTTCTAAAGTACATGGCCCAGTGTCAACAGGTGTGTTGGTATTTATTTGTTATGTGAAGTTAAAAGATGTAAGATTTGCATGGATTCCTTGCCATGTTATTTATCTGCCAGTCCTTGAGGCATAGAGATGCAAATTGATGTATTTTACATTAACATATAATTTTTTTTTATTCACATTAATTTCAGCCAACACACAGCAGTGCCAATATGTAAAACCTGAAGCAGGTACGCCCCCTATGGTCATCGTGGCCTACGTAATGGCTGGAATCAGCGGCATTTGCATACTTCCCCTCCTCATTCTTATACTACAGTGGAAAATCCAACAGTGTCGGAAGCAAAAGCAGACCGTCACAGATATACAAAGCTTGATGGCAGCTGAGGACTAGATGATGTAGACAGGAATAGAACTGGTTGTGTCTTGACAAGTGCTGCCCTCTTTTGCACAATAAGTTTAGAGTTCAAAACTGGGAACAGCATAAAATATTGTCTGGCAGTTTTGTCTGGGTCAAAAGTATTTATTTTTTTATTTATTTATTTATTGTATTTTTCCTACAACTTTTTTATATTTTAGTGTCAAAAAGTAGTGTTATCAGTTGATTTGTTAAATAAAATCAGCAGTGCAGATTTGTATTGGCTGTGTCATGTGTTGAGCTGCAGTCTGGACACTTTGGGGTGGGGGCATTGTTAGCTGCATAGTTTTTTCTTTTCTGAACCAATTAAACTAATCTAAATGGGGAATCAAGAGAAGGGTTGATTATTGTCTTTTGGTGGAAAATTAATTTTTAGCATGCCCCAGACTAACTTTTCAAGTTGTTTTCCGTACTTGAAATGAAAAGTTTATCCAAGATTTTCTTGTTTGTTAAAGTAATATTTATACATGTGTTTTGATTATACATGTATCCAAGTGTTTTGATAGTCTTTTTTTAAATGAAAAGGGTATTATTCCATAAAATACTTAATTTCTGCATTAGTATATCTGATATAAGTATCCAAAGAAAATGTATTCCTTTTTATGCTTATTTTATTGTAGTATTTTCACCATTTTTCAAAAAAAAAAAAAGAAAAAAAGAAAAGAAANCTTATTTTATTGTAGTATTTTCACCATTTTTCAAAAAAAAAAAGAAAAAAAGAAAAGAAAAGAAAAATTAAAGTTAAAGAAAGGGATAAGACGAAAAAGTCAAAAGTAAGTATTATTTCCACACCAGTCCGTATGATTTTGATAGCCAATTAATGTGAAAGCTAAGAAGATTTTGACATGTAACCATGCCACACTAAGTTTCGCATTGCTTACTGGTGGTCGTGCTCCATTTTAGTCTTTGCCCATTAGTCGCTGGGTCATCTTAGTCATATTTGTGGTACGTGCAGTAAGAAGTTTTTAGAAATAAATGTAAGTTTTCATAACTTTGACTTAACAAAGATTTTATTTCTGTATTCGTTTGTTATTGGTGTGGTACATACTGTTTATTGCAATAATAATAGATGACAAACTCGAGTGTCTTGTTTTATAGTTTCACAAAATGGCTATTGCTCCAAAATTGGTTTAGACTTTTTGGCATTTAATTCTTCATCGGTTCTAGATAATCCCGCACTTAGACGAGCAGATATATTATATTCCAAGATATATCCATATTCCAAGATAAATCACCAATAGAAAAAATCTAAAAATTTTCAGCCAGGTGTTTGGGGTGAAATCTTCATCTTGGAACCATACTTTGCCGGATCCTCAGGGACCATTATTTGTGCGGAGTCCATTCTTATTCTTATTCTCACTAATATAACACAATTTTAAAAAAAGGAATGAAAAAAATAGAAAAAAAGACCAGAGAAGAAAAAGTAAGTATAAACAAAAAAGGTCAAAGACAAATCCCGGTATTAAAATCCTTTTAATATATCATTATAAGAAAAGCCATGCGAAAACCGTTTTTTATTTAATTCAGCATGGTCTAATGTTTATACGAAAAAAACATTTATTTTAAGTTCATATCTATACCATCAATATACAGTTACATTCATTAATACTCGGTCTAAATTATAACAATGGCATTTGCATATTTAGAAATCAGACGGGGGGGGGGGGTAATTATGATAACACTTTCTGCAGGGCACTATACGCGTCATACTTCAAATCTGCAAAGGACTGGTAATTAAGAACGCATTTCTCTGTCGTGTTCTGCGTGTTGCTGATTTTAATCGGCGAAGCCATTTTGTTGATTGCGTCCATGTGGGCACGTAAGCCAACGGCAGCGACACAAATGTTAATTCCTGAAATAGACACACAGCTAGTAGTTTGTAATTGGAATACCAAATAGATTTACAAAAACAAAATAACCCTAAGAATAAAAACATACAAAGAACAAAAACCTCCAAAAAGAAAAAAAAAAAAAGAAAGCATTAAATGGACGAATCTCTGTTGTCCTAACTTTTTTGTCCCTTTAACGTAACAGTAGTCTATTCATTCAAGGCAATAGAAGCTCTGTCTCACCCTAGTTCTAGCACATACCGTCTTTCTTCATGGCCTCTGCCTTTTCTCCCGCATTACCCCCTTGTGTATATAAGCCGTCAGTGAACAGCCAGACAAGCCGCGGATCTTTGTCACGAAGCTCTGTATCACACAGTGTCAAAGCTTTGAATGTATCCGTCAAATAACCTGATAATATAATGAAAATACATAATTTATAAAATCCTGGAGTAGCAGTAAAGCTGTCTGCGTCTGCACGACGAAAGCGTTTACTAAAATGTATTCTGAAACTAATGTCAGATTTGCGGTACTAGTCCAGTGATTAAATGACTTGGGTTTAAAAAAATGTCAAAGGTTTCTTAACTGAAGTTGGTCCATCGATGGTCTAATGTAGCCTAGATGATTTTCCACCGGAATTCACCAACAGAAAAAAAAAGGACTACAATGATGGTGGAAGGCGTATAACACGATATCATATCTTGTAGTAGGTATCATTTCCAATGAAAAAAGTTTGGTCATTTATATGTAAATAGTACATACGTGTCTGCACGTGAATATGTGTGTGATTGTGTCTGCAAATGTGTTTGTGTCTGTGGGCGTGTGTCTGTACAATTGAGTGTGTTTCTGCGCTTGCGTCTCCGCGAGTTCATGTGCCTGTATGAGTACGTGTGCCTGAGCGCGTGTTAATGCGTGTGTGTTCTCGTCCATGTGTGTTTCTACATCGTCCATGTCACCACGATTTTGTGTATAAATAAATGAATCTGTAAGCGGCTACATGTGTATTTGAAAACACAAGCGTGTACAAGTTCATAGTGAAGTACATGCCATGAGCTCCATGGACTTAGGCCTATATGTGTCCAACTTACCGACTTTCGCTAGGTCGGCAATACTTTTATCGTTCATGGCGAACGTCGGGTGTTTCCCCAGATTGACGATGACTGTAGTCGTTTCCGTGCTGGAGAAGCGTACCAGACCAAACTTGTGCTTGTTTGTGTCTATACTGTTCGGGTCTGGGACGTTGTTGATGATGGCAAGGATGTACTGAAATAAGATTTAATTTTGTAAATTTAAGTAAAATTATTTTCTTGAGAATTGCGCAAGAACGTCTAATATCATATGTTGGTCAATTCTAATATAATGAACATTCATTTCACGAAACTCATTCACTTTAATCTTTTTTCATATACAAATTTGATAATGCAAAGCTATTTGAATAATACTCTTCTATATTGCTCGACTATTTTTAAATAAAAACTATATTTGTTTTTATCATCTGGCGTAAAAAAGTAAAAGTAAAAGAAAAAGAAGCATATGACGTAGTGAGCAAATGGTAAATTTAGTTGTTAATACACAATCAGACGACCCAAGTGCTGTGTTTATGACCCAAACCAGTGAATCTCACCCTGGCCGCTGCTTTTGTATACTCCCATTCTCTGAAGTCAATGCTGCCACTGCTGTCTAAAGCAAACATTACATTCCAGTAAGGAGTTTTGCCCATCAGAGCTTGTATGATACCTTCAGGTGTGAGAGCCACGGAGTCCAGAGCACTGAAGACCATGCCAACAGCGACCAGCAGCGCAAACGTGGTTAACTTCATCTTCGGTGACGTCAGGAATTTGGTCCAAGCGGAGACGGCGGAAGCGGAGAGACTTGTTTTTTTTTAACAGAGAGACACCGTCGTCTAGGCCGATATTTATACAAAGCAGTCACTTGCACTTACTAACACAGACTTTGCATTTATTACAATTTATTGCTGTTATGAACCAATCGTTGTATTTGACTCTAGGTGTTTTCTTTCCAGGGTAAGTTTTATTTGACCAAAATACTTGAATCTAGACACCCATAATGAAGACGACGGTATTTTAAAACAGTTTATACCAGATAATAATCAGGTATTCCTTTTAAGCCATGGGGATTTTTACCGAGTCAAACAATGCTGCCGTTGACACCTGTCACATTAATTTGTGAAAGGTATTATTTGAATCATAATTAAATGCTTTAACCTGAAACGTATGAACAGATTATGTAATCACTCTTTTCATCTTTCCATCTAAGTCCCTCCCCACAATTTCATCTCGATCTCTCTTTTAAGAGAGATTTAAAAAATATTTTAAAATACCAATTGTGCAGCTATGGGCTAAATGTGCCGGAAATAATGATTGAACAAAGATATAAGGATGTTCTAAACACGAACGAAGATTTTTAAAAGAGCCCATCTGGATAAGTGGGAAGGTAAAAATACGGACCTTGATAACACGTACCATACTGATATACACAAGGACTCAAAATGTCATTTTCCTAAACTGTTAACTGCAACCAACATATTTTTATTATCATTGTAACAATATTTCCTCTTTCAAAATATTCACTTTTTGTTTGTCTTATGCACAGCAGTACTTAAAAACTATGTAGGAGGGGCGGAAAAGAAAATTAAATTAAGTACATATATACTTTTAATTTAGAGGCGTATTACAGGTTTTCCCACTCTGTTTTTCAAGCAGTTCTATAGAGACGTGCGTTGTGGCAGATAGGGAATGGAGTATATAGGGGGCCTGGACATCTTTGTTGGTTAAGAGTGACACCATTTCAACCCCACCTTCCATCAAACCGGGGAACGTGCTTTGCCTCACAGTGCAACCCGAGACATTAAGTCTGCATTCCCATAGATTTAGATCGATCCATCTAGATCGACCTTATTCCCTGGGGGTTCACATCAGCCGGTAGTTAATTACCCCCTTACAGCTTTTAGTAGGCGGGACAGACGCTTAAGCCGGCTAAGCTGACAGTAATCTAGTGAGACTCCCCACATAGATCGGATTAAAAGCTGTGTGAATGGGGTCTAAGGTTCCGGGGGCAGCTGTCACCTTCCAGTGCCTTGTGCAGCAGGCCTCACAAACGATAATTGTCGCTTGGTAAACGCGATCCTTAGATTTGGGAGCACAAATGCCCAAATCAACGACTCCAGCCACGAATTAAAAACCTCAATGTAAAATTAGTAGCCATAAACACAGCGTTGGACCACACAAACAATATGTGCTCGTGGCTACTAATTCTAATTTGTTGCTCGAATCGTTAATTTGGGCATTTATTTGTGCTCACAAACTAGAGGCTCGAGTTCGTAAACGCCCATTACGTGTAATTACCAAATATTCTGATATTATTTACACATTTCTAAAACGTACAGGTAAGCCTACAAGATAGAATAATTAGAAACATTGTCCGTTGGACATTCATTCATTTGTGTTACCAGCTAGTCGTAAGTACAAGTATATGGAATACGCTGGGTACTGATGTATGCGTTGCTTTCACAAAAACAAGATGATAAAAATAACACCCTTTATAAATCACAGAATAAATTCCTAGTATATATCATGAATGTGGCTCGTGGTAACCAAGTTATAGGCAGTAAACTTACAGAAATTGTAAAGAAGATGGCATGCATCATAACTATTACACGGATGTAGGCATATTCATTGCGTTAATTAATAAGATTTATATTTCAGTTTTGAATTGCTTTTACATATATTAAGATATGTGTTTCAATACTTTTCTCATAAATCTTAAAATTTCGGAAAATTTTCAGAATTTAGTAAATGCCACACCGTTTTATTATTTTGTTAGACAGACAGAAACGACGGCAAAAGACTAGAAATACTACCGCTAAATAGGTTTTTCACGTTAGAACAGGGAAGGGGGCTAAATTTGACCAAAAAGCAACGAAGAGACTTAGTCATAGTACCGTATATAATTTATAACTTACTATTGCGGCTTTATTTGTTCCAATTTTCTAAAAATACGTAAGAAATGTAAAATAATACATTCATGTTTATTGGATTCATACTGGTTTATTTATATATTTATGATTTATTGTGCACGTGGTTATATACATTATATGCAAAAAACATAACCGTTAACATAGTATTTCTACATTGTATTATTGTAGATTCTGAGTCTATCAAATTCCTGTACAAAAAAAAAAAATTCGATACAATTAAGCGTTTTCAGACATTTAATTGTATATGTCTGTAATATACAATTTCATTGTTTTTAAAAACATTTCCTCACACCAATATCATGTATATACATAAATAAATGTTTAATGATAATAGAAAGCATACATAAGCTGCTTGTATTCTAATGAAAAGCTCTTAGGGGCATTCACGGTTATTGGGTTGAACAAAATTCAGCTGTTCTGTGCCTTTTTAATCCCCCATGCACTGCATCTCTGAGATGTAACACGTTCTACGCAAACTCACTACTTTGGTTTTCGTGGATTATTTATTATTAATAACACGATCGCGATAAGTAACTTGTCCTCGTGTATATTTTAACGCCATATTCATGGATTATCTTTCGAGCTAAAACCATGTATTCAGTTGAATCGTTCTTGGTGATCGAGTCTTTCTTGGTGACGCCCTTTGAGGTATTGGGGTCAAAGATTGGAAACATCCTTCCTCCTGCCTCAAGACTGACACATGCATGTTAGCGGATGTTTTTTAGTATTATGTACAACTTTTCAGCTAAAACTTTGTATCCTCTGTTGCCCCGTTCTTGATGGCTGGCTCCTCTCTGTTGACGCCGTGTGAGGAATTGGGGTCAAACAGTGGCAATTTCTGGAAACCCTCCTCTGGCACTTCCCAGAACTTCTCGTCATCAAACAGTTGGTCGCCCTCAGGGCGGTCCAAACAGGGGATCAGTAGGAGAAAACCTGTGGGATGAATAAGAGAGAGGGGTTTGTTAAAATGTCATAACAGTCGCGTTAAATAAATACGCCATTTTCAGTAATCGGTGCATCAAAGTTGTGTACATGTACTTGTAATATATATATATATATATATATATATATATATATATGGCGACTTTACGTAGATGTATCACAAATTCTTAACGAAATAGAAGGGCGGATCTTGTGAGCCACAAGGTTATAATGGGCGGCGTTTATGGACAGCATTCATTCTTTTAATATATTTAAAGTATTCTATTATTTGCTATAAACTACTCCAAATTCAGACTGTTGGAAATGCTAGGCTTACGATGTATGTGGGGATGGTATAGACCTTTCCGGATATGAAAACACTATCAGGAAACCACGCTGACCAATGATGCAGCTGCTGGCAGTCCACAATATTATAATAAAACGATTTTTTGACACAGATGATATACTTGACACAGATTCAGATTGCACTCACCAGTAATTGTCCCTCCCAGTAAAGCAATGCCCAAAGTCACGCCCAGTGTCGCCATCTGGTAGCCGGCCTGCTCGCCTGCCGTGCGACCGAGACCAGCTTCGATCTCGCTGAATCTCGCCTGTAGCTCCTGTAACATGGTGGAGTTTTCTACAGGGGAACGGGCTGGGAAAACCTGGTACAGACTGGAAGTGTATTTGAGTAAATGGATACAGATTAGGTAAGCTACTGCACCATTCCCATTTTCTATATGTAGCATCGTTCAGTTATCAGTAGACTTATTCGACGCCCTCTGTTTTTAAGAAAAATGTCATTACAGCGTTGTTGTATCGTGCGACATTCATTTCTAAAACTTTAAAATGAGGTCATCATTTGATACGACTAAATTACTATATGAAGTGTGCAGAAAGACCGTCAAGGGCATACAATGTAGAACTTCACATTTTTGGTCCATAAGATTTTAAGATGGATTTCCCTAACAATAAATTGGTTTTCGTCTATTTTTTCGGTGCAGAGAGAGAGAGAGAGAGAGAGAGAGAGAGAGAGAGAGAGAGAGAGAGATCTGCATACCTGAGCCCGTAGATATCGGTGCTGGCAATGGCGGCTAGAATAGCCCCAGCAATGGCCGCCAATATTCCCGGCATCCCATGGAGGTTGTTCACACCACATGTATCGTGAACCTTAGCCTTGGTGCTCAACAGCGGCTGGTATAGGAGAGGTTTATATCAAATATGGACATATATTACATATTCACTGAAACATGTTTTTATTGGATTTCGTTTTGTTTCTTTGGAGCAAAAATCTTACCTATGCAGCAAAAACGTTTTGCCACTTTTACCACATTTATTAGCACATACTATTGTTGCCATTTTATGTGCCGTTTGTTTTCTCTTTGTAACATAACACAAGCTGCAATGGAGATTATTTTAATCAATCTCTATTTTCTTCCAAATGATTGGATAGTCTTGTGGGATTCTTGGGCCGAGAAAATGTTATAATATCAACAATGCAGTGCTGCAATCAGATAAACAAAACGTATCCTAGTATCGTTCACAACTTCCTCTTCGAAGAGAGAGAGAGAGAAAGAGAGAGAGAGAGAGAGAGAGAGAGAGAGGGTGCTGGCGGGAATAGTTCACCTACCGTGAGGTACGTAAAGCCGAGAGTTGAGATCAGGGCGGCAGAGGTCCCCACCAGCATTGCCCCCCAAGGTCGAATCATAAGGTCAGCACTTGTTCCTATGGCAACACCTCCTGCCAGAGTCGCGTTCTGAACGTGCACCTGTAGTTGTGAAATTAAGGACTGCATGTATTTGTCTATATAGAAGGATTTGTTCAATTTCCTTACTATGGATTTAATATATGAAGTTCTATTTTATAAAAAAGGAAACAATATTACAACCTGCTTTCAAGTCTGATTTGATAATTCGTTACTGATTGTGTCTTACTGCAAATGGAAAGAACCATAGATAAATCTGACTGATTTGGAGAAAAACCAAACTAAGCAATTAAAATGAAGAAATACGGTCAAACATTAAGATTAAATGCAAACAAGTTCAAGTCTTAATCTCGCCATCACTGTAAATAAATACATTTTAAATAAATCAAGTTCTTTCAAATGTATTCATTAAATTTTAAAAAATTAAAATTTCTGCTAGCCTGCTAGTTCTGACAGAGTGACCTTCACAAAGCTGAACCAAAGCTGCGTTTGTGACATTGTACTTTGCCTTGACGTTAAGAACTGATTTGACTTTGTGTATATGGTACGCATCCCACTTTACCTCTTCACGTCATCGACGCAAAATTTTTGTACGCACTCACCATGTTAATCCGCCCCTTAGCGTCTAACGCCGAGGATATGGCGAAAGTGACAACACAGCAGGCCGCCAGGGAGAGGTATGTGTTTATCACAGCGCGGTGCTGGTCGTCCCCTGGAGCCAGAGCGCCGTTGAAACTGGGCCAGTACATCCACAGGAATATGGTTCCTGAAAGAAACAAACTGCATGGATTAGTACCGCCCTGTGTTTAGACGATGGCCGTTTTAGGAATGATGGCAAATCAAATGATGCACCATTCAGAAAACTAAAAAGGAGAAATAATACATGAACGTAGCCATGGTCAAGGAGAATTATTGGAGATGTGAAGGCGGGGACCAATGTAAGAATTAAGGACAACAACCGGCGAGCTTTAATGATATTTTCTCTCAAGCGAAGGTGCGCTTGTGTAATGGTCACCGCACTGTGGCGCCGCGGCGGTAAAATTAGAAACTATCCACGGAGCTTCCTCTCTACCAGAACGACACCAAACTCACCTATCATGGAGAACAGATCAGAGTGGTAGACGGATCCCTCCTTATCGCTCTCCTCTATGTCTTCCCGCCATAAGACCCTTGCCACAGCCAAACCAAAGTACGCCCCGAATGCATGGATGAACATGGATCCTCCAATATCCACCGCCTGGAACACGTGTTAATATAGGATTTAAATTAAGTTCTAGAAAATGGAATTATAAAAATGTAAATCCCCCCCAACGAAATTGGATAGAATTTCTAATAAAGAAAAAAATTGCTACCGCGCACTGTGCTCCTTTAAATCCATTTAACGTGAAACTGACTTCCTCTCAGTTATCTCGCCTGTCTACACGGTCGTAAAGGTATTATTGTACATTCTTTCAATTAAAAAACAAACGCATTGTCAGATTTCAAATAATAACAAATTTTAGCCCATTACGACTCATGCAATTCAACAGTTATTCTTTGAAACAAATGGTAACGCCCTGTAAAACCAATCAACCCTACAGAAATTCTAACTACTCCACACTTCTTTTTTTCGAATACGTTATACATAAAATGATATCGTCTTAACCTTGAAGTATGTGAGTCCGATCATTTCATTGACGCAGTAGAAGATGATCTCAAAGAAAGCCATGATGACGAGCTGGAGAGGGCTTGTTTTTCCCAACACTGCCCCAAAAGAAATAAGTACTGCGCCGGCTCCAAAGTCTGCAGCTATCATACTTGTAAAGAAAAGGAGAAAGTATAGGCAAAATGATGAAATGAGAAAATTATTTGGTACTCTTTAGAATATAATGGTTACAAAACAGTACATTAGGTTTTAGTCTTAGGCTCCAGATAGCCAGATAAACAAAGAGAAACAAATCATACTTGGTAAAAAAGAGACAAAAAGTAAAATACAATAATTACATTTAGACGCACCATTCAATCCGAGTAACAAAATTCACTAACTGGTTTCATACAACGTTTTTGGTTTCATAATGCTTTTGGTAACATTTTACGCCCAGTTTCAGAAAAAGTCACGCTTTAGCCAACAGGTAGATGCAATTAGCACAACCCATAACACTATTTATCGCGTTAGTTGCGTTTATCATTGTACGTTTAGCTTCATCGAATGCGTTTCTGTCTTCTCTGACACAATTGTTCTGCTCTTATTTAGACCACCTAGGTTGATTGAATCTCAAATTATCAGCCAGATGCGTATTGACCCGAGACGCTCCGGCTGGCCTTAGCCTTACCTTGTTACATCTATCTTGATTTTTCCATGCTCCATGTGCAAGAAACCCGCCATGAGGATCTGCCACTGTACCACAAGGGCGGAGAGGAGAAAGTTAAACCCCATACTACCGAAACCGTAACGCTTCAGAAACGTCATAAGAAAACCGAACCCGACAAAGATCATAACATGGACATCCTGGAACACTGAAAAAAAAATTAAATAAATTAGTGAGAATTTAAAGCATATTTAAGGTAGTGGATGGAAATAGTACAAGTCTCATTTTAATGGGAGAATCACGGCGAGGAGTGAGCACGAAATAGATAGATCTATCATTCTTTGGTCTCTTTTACCCTCACCTAATTTTGAGGTCAATTTTGTTTTCAACGATGCCGTGTGTTGACTTAATTTCAAGTTGCCACATTACATTAATTTTCTTTTGTTAAATTTTTCATGCGTCCCGTGACTTGTAGGAGATTATAATGGCACATTGAAATTCCTTGCTTTTTTTATCGATATAAGAAATGTCTCTTCAAATAGACATATTCCACATGGGCCACCGCTCTTTTTGTCCCCACTCAGGAGAAAGATGATCGAGTTGCGAGTAACGTTCTCATTTTACTCTTCACCTAAATAGCGCCCGCTCTTCAGAACAGACACTGTAAATGACATGAAATGATATATGGAGCGCTCAGAGATTCAACAGGATAGTGAGTTTTATATGATGGTTAATTTTCAGTGAAGTACGACTCAAAAACACTGTGTGTCACTTTTTATTCAAACATATTAGAGACCCATCTGCCGAGAAGATAAAAGTATCAGAGAAAAGGAATAAGAGAAAGATAATAAGAAAAAAAAATGAATTAAATGTGCATTTGCCAAATATTGTATTTCATTACGCAACACCGTTTTTGTCTGTATTAGTCCATCTGACGACTAAAAAACATTTGTGACATTTGCAAACCTAGCATGCTGTATACGAAGTGAAACGAGGAGGAAAAAACGTTTTCAAAGCAATGCAAATAGCAGACGTTTAAACTTACTGTTTCAATTAGAAGTAGCACCACAAAAGCAAAATGTCTTAACATCATTAGCCCAGATCTGGAGGTTGAAGGGGAGCATGATCAAAGCATCTATCTTTTACACGTAATTAACGCATTTCAACCCAATCCAACCTTTCTCCAACAAGTGGGAAAATCAGGACAAGGTGAACAGTATGAAGGGTTATGCCTGGGAAAGTGATTAAACAGCTTTGTGTGGGTAGAAGACTTTTTGTCGGAGGGTTTTTTGGCACGTGTATAATAACAATAATAATAACAACAACAACAACAATAATAATAATAATAATACAAGCTTCATGTTGCGTGTTTTTTTTATGGACAAAGGGGTTTGGGAGGCTAGCACTAACATGGAGAAGAGCAGCAACGGTGGAGCCAGCATATAGTTACACGTTTGAGGGCGGAGTCAGACATACCAGTAAGATGGGGAATGGAAAATGAGAGTGGAAATGCCATGTTAGATAACCGTAAGCCCATGGAAGTGACACACTTCACGTTAAATGTCAAAACACTGTTTAAAGTCTTGCAATGTACATGTGGATCGAATATTTTGCCAAAATGTATTTCGGCATAGATTTTAAGACGTGTGCTGAATTTATATTTTTCTTATTCAGTTTTAAAGGTTTTAACATAATGTGAAGCTACATGTAGAAAAAACAGTTGGTATTTGTGTTGATTTTTGGTGTTTTGATTTATGTATTAACATTACAAAATATTAATTAAATCTCCATTCAGAAAGCAGTTTTGTATGATATTTACAAGTCTAAACAAAATGAATGCCAAAAATTTAACACTATTTATTTATATACATGTAGTTCGTGTCGAACAGAACATTTTACATTGCTTTATGTAACAGTGTATGTTAAGTGCTATACAGTTTGTACATCCATTTAAAATACACCCTATTACCCATGCTATTCAACAAGACGTCTTCAGTAATAAAGAGAGCGATGGTATGCATTAGGACAAAATATAATGAGACATTAGATCCACTAGCGGCAGAATGCGACACCCATAAATGTGAAAAAAGAAAACGAAACCCACCACTTAAATGTCAAATAGTTGTGCAATGGGGAGAAAGGATTACGTAGTGCTTCGTCTGCGATGGCACCCAATAAAACCTAATTTTTTTAGCATTTAAAGGCGGCACTTTTTTCTCTACATAAAAGAATTAAAAACGTTTTTTTGGCTCCAGCTTTGTGCAGTCATTTACGTCAAATTACCAGTAAGTTATGTGCACAGAGAATCGCAGCACCGATTTTTTTTCTCACAACATATCAAGCATTATGATAATTTTAAGAATTAAAGATATTTGTGGCTATTTTTGTCTCTTTAAGCGTTTATTCCTTATACTTAGTTTTCAATTAGGTTTTTATGTAATAGTATTAGAAAACAGCGCTGAAACATTTTTGTACAGCGGTTTTCAGTAATACTTAATAATGATTATTATTTATATATATTTACTGACACTGATCTCGAACTATCCAGTGCTTGAAGTGTTAGTCGTGACTACATTAAAACCGTGGAACGCGACACAAGATTTTGTAGAAAACAAAGCTTAAAGAGATAACAACTGTTCATTTTGACCAAAAAAAAAAAAAGATCATTACAAAGGGTAGCCATCTATGGAGGTCATCTGGTCCGATGGCAAGCACAGATAGCAAAACAATTGCGATCTATAACCGCCGTTCTTCTGGTAAAATAGAATTTATTATATTTCTGTGATTTGTTTATTTGCATTTATTGTGGAATGTGAATCTCATACGAACAGTTGTTATCCCTTTAACTCAACAAAGTTGTGTTGTTGTTATGAGGGTTATTTATGTATGTAGAGCGACGAGCTCAATGGATAACGAACATAAACGGGGTTAAATTGTTAACTGGATTATATAAGGAAGTGACCAGCTCAGCAGAAGGACATTTGATTAATAGGAAAGTAACAGAGTGTAGATGACAAACTTAAGCCAACGGAGTGCGAGACATCACTATGTATGCTGTGGTTAATTTAGTCAACAGACTGTGAATCGATAATGTTATACGCTTTTTGAACGCTCTTTAAAAACAGCCCTATAAAATTAATTAACAGACATGCGTTCAGATTAACGCGTTTTTATATGTTGCAAACGTGGCTATCACAAATCTATTTTATAAACTGATTTTGTTCGGAAACTGTTCTATTCAAAGTCTTAAGCAAAGTCTCCTGTAAAGCTGTAAAACTGGCGGATGCGCTCGTTAGCTCGCGCGTGCCCTTGGGTTTGCCTATCATTGGTCCAGTCGCAAAGAGTTTTAAACCTAAGACCTTTGACTGTGACATCGGTCCCCATTTCACGGCTCTCTCAATTTCTACATGAGAAAGAATGTCCAAACAAGTTTCCGTTAAAATCTATGGACATTTTTGTGGTGACAATTTGTCTCCCTGGCTGTCCTCAGAGTAAACTAAGCGTTTTCACTCGCTGCCCTCCCTGGCAACGCAATGCCATTTAATAGAGTCTGTTTGTCATTTGACTTATTCGCCAGGTCAAAACATTAGTGAATGGCAACTCGATTCTCTGCAAGAGATCAAAGCTAAATTCTAGGCAGAATAATAAATAATCTAAATTAAATGCGGGGTGACCTGTTTGTTTCAGTGCATTTTTTATTACAGCGTATAGTAAGTGGGGGTTGGGGGACCATAACAGTAAATAAAAATGAAATACAGCAATATTACAACTCTCTCCATGGATGTTGCATTTGGCTGCATTCACATCACGATCATTTTAGATCAACTTTTTCATTCATGTAGGAAGCTTGTCACCAAATAACCAGATTGCTTCATTCGCAATGGGTTTTCCTTGCAAGCAGTTCGCGTAGGTCAACTCACTGTCAATGTCAAAGTGCTGGTCTCGCTGCAGCTTTGACGATAAATCGGTGAAGATATTATATGCCATAGGGCCGAAATATGGATAATAATAATAATAATAATAATAATAATAATAATAATAATAATAATAATAATATTGATGATAATGATCTCCACGTGGCTGAGGGGGTATATTCGTTTTTTAGAAAGAACATATTATCCGTTAAATTGTACCCTGTTGATGTAAGCGTTAGAAATACTGCAGCACCCTGAGTTTGGCGGGGCTTAAAGAAACGGTTTTTACCAAGCACACGAATGAAGATCGCAAGCCCTGAGTACGATATTGTGATGGTAATTTGTTTGCATTTTAAAATTACGTCAGTGTTAGATGATCCGCAGTTTTAAATACTTACTACTACTTGTATTATGATTGTGAAGGTCGTCTTACTTAGAGATTTTATAGATTAGAATAGTATTGCATAACAGAACCTTTGGGCCATGGCATTCGTTACAATGTGATATCACCTACAAAGACTGTTGCTGCAGTATTAAGTAGCCGAATGAGCAAAAGATAAAGTGTTAGAAATAATTGTTCCGTAAAAAAAAAAAAAAAAAAATCGTGCAGGTGCATGGTGTTTTTTTTTTATTAAGTTAGAGGTTATAAAGTTTTAAGGAAGGAGCGCAACTAAGATCCCGAAATCCGAGCGTACCGCATGTCACAGTTAAAAAAAGAGTACATGAGAAATTCGATAGAGGGACCTCGAAGAGAAGAACGGGAACACACTATTCCTTTGTCCAACAAAGGACATCGTGAAATTCTAGATGAGGGTTATTTCCAAGCTTTTGTTGCTCTTGCGCTCGTCCACACAAACAAACTGATCAGTTACCATCTATTCATCAAACTAGCTTTTTTTGAAAAGCAAGTCCGTATACGAATCTCTTTTTAACTTACTTTTTATATCAGATCTCACGAGGATTGATACCTTTGCCGCTGATACACACGTACAAGGTCAGAAATAATACTTTTGTGTGGACGATAAAATAGAGGTTAAACTTAATAGAACAGATAAAGAAGATGGAAACACATTGAAGGCGCTCTGCATTTCACAAATAATGACGCCTTTTAATATGAAACCATCTTAACATAATTTTGAATTTATTAAATGAAATATTCCATAACTAATCGCTTTAAATTCGAGTTACTTAACAGTCGGGAAATTATTTTTTATTCAACACACATACAATACAGAATTTTGGTTGCAAAATTCGTATTCATGGTTTCTTTGGTTGCAAAATATTTGGAAGCAAAATGAAGCTCGACAACGCTTTATAAAACCAGAAAGTTTGTCTTTATAGAGTACATGTGCCGTGTCAAAAGGTGTCAAGTCAAGGGTTGTTCCTGTGTAAAATGAAATCAGATCTCCCTTTCTCGCGTTCAACACTAATGAGATTTTTTTCATGAGATTTTTTTCATCAGTTTCTGTAGAATTCAAAGCTGACTCTAGTGACCTCTGCACGTGAACTCCGCTCTTGAACTTTGTATTTCATCAGCTTAACAGTTTTGGTCTTCTTCATTTTCATATAAAAAACACTCTCATATAATATACAGCAATATGCTGAGTGAACTCATAGTAACAAATAACATATATCCACCGGCATTATATTAAATAAAAAAAACATGCGGGTATAATGTCGCTACTATACTATGCCAACAGTTGAGTAGTACTACGTCTTCTGGTACATGGTTCACATTTTGTTTATATAATTGAATGATATTAATAGAGATATTACCAAGGTACTAAAAGGTAAGATCATTCTCACTCACTACTAGGCCATTAGTAAACGATACCGTGTGTAATCGCGCGTAAAATTTACGGAGTAAAACTTGATTACATAACCATAAGGCGTAGACCTATATACTATAGTGCAACAATAATAATAAACACCACGCGTTCCCGCACTAGGTTGTGTCTGTATTAAAAAGGTTCAAACTGATTCATGACAATTTTCAAATTTCTCTTGCAATCAATGAGTTAAACTTGTGCTTTCAGTTGCTGTCCCCCCATTTAAAAAGACTGTCATTTTCACTAATTTAACCTCGAAACGAATATTGAGAATGAGAAATAATTGTACGGTAAAAATTAAGGTGACAGACCCCCACCAAAAATACAAAGTTTTAAAACCCTAGCTAATCAGTATTTTTTTAAAAAAACCTTATCTACTTCCATAGCATTACCTTATTTGTAGACGTAGTAAAATGAGATGCACCTAAAAGTCATTGAAATGGCGTTTACTGTGCATTGTGTTGAGGTTTTAAGGTGACCTCGTAATCTGACGTATCCAGGTACCTTTCAGACGGTTCCCTGTATAGAAATTGAATTTTAAGCTTAAGATACTCGCAATTAACGATAGTTAATTACCCCTATCAGCCTCAGCAAGCGTGACAGACGTCTAAGCCGCCCGAGTTAATTGCAATTAAGCGAGAATCCCATCGGAGATAGTTTGATCCAAAGTTAGTACGATAGTCTCTGGGAAGGGTATCTAATTATCAACTGATCACTTCAATATCGTCTTTGCACCCAGCCTAATAAAGCGACCCCCACCCTCTTAAGTTTTAAAAGTACAAGCAATGCTTGCGTCATTTTAGTCGCAATTAAACCCTACTCATGTCACGTACAACCACAGCCTCATTATCAAAACTCGCTTACTTGGATAGTAGCTCTTAACAGAATTCGGCGTGGTCTCATTCCCGGTTGACATCACTGCGTTCGCATCATCGCCGTAGTCCACAAATATTCCAAACAACACAATGAAGAGAGCCTGCAAGACCAGCAGGACACTGGTCAGCTTGACCCTTGTCAGCTGACTGTCACCCATGTCTGTTTGTCACCCTGGTTTACGTTTTTGGATCAAGTACGACAACAGTACTCCTCGAAAGCAGCTACGTTGCGGTGAAACTCTGAAAGCGATCGGCGTGCGGGCGCTCCGTTATACGTTTATATTTCTTCTCACTTTTTGCCTGTCAGATGAGTATAACACCCAAAATGCCAAATATTCATCAACTGTTCGATTAACGAATGTTAAGGTCGAGGGTGTTGGAATAAAAGTGCACGTTCTGTAATATATGCCAGCAAACACCTGTTAGTCTGTTGCTGTTCAGAGAAGGCCGTTCTTTTTGATAACCCCGAGACAAATATATTTAAAACGTGCTGATTGACAGCTGAGTTCATATTGATGAAGTCTCAGATATGAAGGTGGTTGCACAGCCAGTGCAATGTAAACTGTTAACATGCCGGTCGAATGTTAACTGAAAGATCGATTTAGTGCACAGAATGTTCATTTTATTTTAATGAGGTTTATGTGTATTTGAAACAGTGCGTGTTTGACATTGGCATCCACCTAAACTACACTCGTACTCCTCCAAGTGCACCTAGGCCCTATGTTGACATTTTCTACAGCACCCTTGCAGGGAAGAGACACACCCTCCAATCGCTCACGGTAACGTCCAATCAAAATCGACATTCAACCCCACGCCTTCTTTGTCTCACCAATCAGAACACGGTATTTTAGCACACGCCCTCTCCCTGCACGCCTCTAGAGAGGAAAGCGGGATCAAGCTAGCGAAATGACCCGTATAGCACAGAACCCCATTGGACTACAGATATTATAACTCAAGATGTAATGCTTGTAAAAACATGCGCTTTCTTGTTAAGCATTGGCTCGTATCACTATATTTGGTCAAGAGCTCAATTAGCCTGTAAGAATTAAAATGCTGCACATAAGAAATGATGCGATGAAAAGGGAATGTTATAGAGGTTCCAGATTTACCGCAGGTCGGGGGGTGAGGCAATGAACAATTGGTACAAAATAAGTGTGTGCTCATAAATCACGTCTTTGCACACCTGCTACAAAAATCCCTCTTTACTAAATTTTGTATTTTATGTAATTCCCCCCTAAATAAAACCTTCACATCAATCATTTTCATGTACTTTATTACCTAAATGCCTTTTTTAAAAACCTGATCGCTTATGTAAAACTTAACACAGCGGTTGTGTATTGATATCTGTCTTATGCAATCTATGATTGTGATTTGATCCGGGACTTATTTACCTTGAATGTGTTCACACGTGGGAGATCATGCTGCGCTGGAAGAACACAAAGATGGGAAGTGTTATTATTTGCGTTTTGTGAACTTTGTAGATCGGTTCTCGACCATTCTGGGATGTGAAGATTACTAGAAAGTCGCCTTGATGATAATATAAGCAATGGAAGTGACGTGTACGATGATAAATAGATTCTAAGTATCTCGGAATTCAGGCCAGAGTCCAAGCCAAACAGACGTGAGGCACTGGAGTCTTAGTGTGATAATTTTCCGATGTGTTAATTAAGTTTTTTCTTCTTTCAGGCCTTCCCAACTACCAGACTCGGTACCTAGGGATCCTGAATTAACCGGTATATCGGACCACGCTACCCGTTTTCAAGGTGTGTGTCAGATCGCATTTCGGAGTATCATACCCCAGAACAAATTTTGTAGCACGACTGCGGGCTCATCCACGCTCGGCTGAACAACCTTAAACTGTACTCTTACTTTAGAGTACTCTATGGGGATATATGGGGACTTTACGACATTCGGTTTGAATGTTTTAACCACTTTTGATAGGGCTTTTTTTGCATTGCATTAGATTAATGTGGCAGTCTAAGGTGCATCTAGGTGGCTTTCAAATTTATGCACCCGGTTTTAAAATCATATGGCGATTTTACGACAATCGTTTACTATCCAATCAAGGTGACAGCCGAGCATGCCAGGGCTCATCCTGTCGGTGTTCTGGCTGATACTCCGAAATGCGATCTGACACACACCTTGAAAACGGGTAGTGTGGTCCGATATACCGGTTAATTCAGGATCCTTAGGTGCCGAGTCTGGTAGTTGGGTAGGCCTGTTCTTTGACACAATCGCATATCAGGTGACAGCGAAAGACAAGAAGGATCGTTTTCTAAATGTATGTTGTTTGATTGATGAGCAGTTGTAGGTACGTGCAAGGAATGGGCACTGAACCAGCAAATAGCATTCGGGTTGACATTTTATAATAAAAATATGATCTTTGTGGAATTTATGCGATCTTTTATGTATATGTTAATTACTCTGTTCTCCTTTCGCTGTAATCATATCTAACTTAATCAACAAAATACAGTCTTATAGGAATATCGATCATATTTAAAATATTTGAAAATACTTATTCTTTCAACCTCTACCTCTTTCTCTCTCTCTATCTCTCTCTGTCTCTCGTCAAGATACCAATTTGATGCGACCATAGACAGGGCTTTCAAGGGCACCTTGTTCCCATCATCGTCGTCAATACTTCATGCCGATACTGCTAAGTTTTTGTTTTATCATTTTTGACCCTTAGGTGCCCCACTATAGTTAAATGTTCTTTTTCACATATATAACGTGACTGAGAGAGATCATTTGCAGAAGTCTCAGTTTCAAGGTCTATTATAATTATGCCCGTTTCATTAAGTATCATATCTCCCCAAATACGTGTATGTGCAATGAATTGGGGCGTGTTAAACTAGATCAACAACCTTTGCACCCGCTACAAAGAGTACATATTATCTAAGTTATCTAAGCCTTTTTGCTAGGTTTCGTGTTCTTTTTGCGCTACAGGAAAGGGCAAATTTAATGCCTACATTAGGGCCTATTTTTAAGAATGATAAATTATACTATGTGGACTCCCTCTATGTATTGATGACATAAATATATAGGACAGAATCCCTTTTACAAAAATTGGAAACTTAGAGGTACATATGAACCGAGCATCAGTAGAGCGTGGATTCCCAGTAATACATATAAACGACTTCTACTAGATTCTTATACGACTCAAATAAAGTCGACATGCCAAGGATAAACTGAATAAATCACTCGATCAGCCATAAAAGAGCTTAAGACTGCTCCTTTCTTTGAATTTGTGGTCAGAAATTTAACCTACTTATGTGACCTACTTTTCTGCCCCATGTATATACAGGATAGTAAGCTAGCAGAAA
The DNA here is from genome assembly GCF_001039355.2 of Lingula anatina. The sequence continues at coordinate 174,561 of NW_019774280.1, forward strand.
AATCCATTCAAATATCATTTTTCGGGAAATATTTAACAACATCTTTTGGTAATTCTCTTATTATACTGTTTGAAACTATATGCCGGCATTTGTTTGATTTTTGTGGCAAAAAATTGACTTTGTATGCATCTTTAAATAAACAGTTACTCAATGTCAAAGAACAATTCTAAATCCAGCCATATCCAAAATACTACATAACTACTCAGTGGGCCTAAATCAGTGAATAAATGAAGTAATAGATAAATATGCCTAACTAATTAATCAATAAACAGATAAATAAATAAATAAATAAATAAATAAATAAATAAATAAAATAGAATAAATGGTCGTCCAAAAGCATCAACAAAATTCAGTCTTTGGGATACACGACCCTAAGTGAAACCTGAAGCTGGGTGGAGGTCAAGGTCAATTGGAGGTCAAGGTCATGTCCAAATACCTGTTCTTGAAAATATCTCCACAAGATGATGAATCTCTCTTTATGGTTGTTTATGTCTCACATTTCCATAACACTCACAACACTTGTCCATATCTTGGTAAACACACACACACACACACACACACACACACACACACACACAGATAGACATACATACAATGCCCTTATATATAAATGGGAGATTTCGTTGCTAAACAATCTGGGGACAAGACTGGGTAAATTTTGGTGAAAGAAACACGAACACATGAAAGTACACTTAACATACAAAGACGGCCTTGACAGCAGAGCGTGTTGGCTGACACAATGCAATGTCAATTCGCAACTAACACAATTAAGAAGTGGTCCCTTTCTGTTCCTAGTCTTATCTTTGACTTGGCTTAACCAAAGTTGAATATAGTTGAATGCTTATGAACTGCCGGAAACACACGTCAGTGTGAAATATCATTGTCATGTTAGGTCCAGATGATCGAGTGATTTGTGCATAGGCCTATTGTACTAAATGAGGAACAAAACGAGAACAGCCATTCAGCAAGGAAAATATGAATGCTTTAATACTGATTTCTTTGTTACTTTTAAAATAAGGAACAGCATCTTCTACAGCCACGATGAAGTTGTAGTGAACAGGAAGAACGCCCGGTTTGATGACAACTTCGACCAGGACGCCGGCAAAACTTCCATGTACATATACAGGGACCGAAAAAAAAAAAGAAAAGATGAGATTATAACAGTTGTCGAGAAAGAGACAGAGGAGTCGGGAGGAGGAGGAGGGCCATCTCGGCTGCTACATTCGATTATTCCGCTACTTCCTGTGTTTTGTTTTATTTCGAACAACAATATATTTATATTGATATGTATGATATGAATGGCCATAATATGTCACTCAATTTTCCTTATTTTTTCAATTTTTAATATTAAATGAGACTTGAATCCTAGTGTGCGATTTCCAATTTGTTGCTGACAGAATTGCGTGGCATCATATAAGACGAGAACAAGGGTGAGATCACACTCTCCCTCAATTCCCACAAAACTTCGATTAACTTTACACTTTGACTTTGGGTTGTCTACGATGTATGACCAAACAAGTTAACAAGGTTGGTCATGGCACAATGCGAGTGGCAATAATTCAAGCGTATAGGTCCTCTGACTGCGCAGCTCATTGTCGTGAAAAGAAGAAAGCATATCACTTGACTTTCAAGAAGTTAAGTGTTAAAAGCCAAGCCAGAGTGCAATCAAGTGACTTATTGGTTAAAACCTGCCATTGTTCTGGCTAAAGTGCAATGGGATCCAGCATGTTAGCTACTTTGGTCCAATACACAACTCCGCGTGCAGCTTTGTAATATACCACAGGCCTCATTACCTGTATTGACGTGTTTCGTTTTCTCCTAAAAGAGTCTAATCTTATTAGTTCTTTTTTACCAGCAGGCGAAGAAGCTTAAATAACAATCCCGGCGAATCATTTTGAACGTAACTCAGTGTGTCAAAATTGATTTTTTTGTTTTGACGTGTCAAGCTTAGAACAACAAACACCTTTAGAATTGGAAATTGGTCGTTGCAAGAACTCAGTTCCCAGATATCCAACAAACTATGGAAATCTTTTTTTCCATGAAAGGCAATATTCATCTAGCCTAACTTTACAATCACTCTAAACGGCCGCTTATTTTTTATTTGAAAGTAACTGTGTTTCTTTTTGTCTTCAAAGGGTTGTTTTTAGAGATAGGCACTATACATGCATGTAACAATCGCCTCTCTTAAGCATACTGATATGGGACAAGGATAGGTTACATGAATACATTGCTTTAACATGCTTTTTAATGGAAGAGGGATATCTCACTGTCACTGTGGGGCAATAAAAGTCAGCAACTGAATACCTATCAAAAGGGGTGTTCGACATCTTTTCCATCAACATGTTTTCCTTGGATTGAAACGCCCAAATGAGAGTGTTCAGAAATTGAAAGTTCAGAGATTGCTGTTGAAAGATATGTCAACGAAATCTGCGTTATTATGGACATATACAACGGTATGACTCCATTCAAAATACCGCTCTGCAAGCAGGTGTAACGTGACAGAGAGTCCTCCATGATAGAGCGTCCACTTCCCATTCATTTGTACAGGTAAGCATCGCCCTATCATTTTGACCGACTTAGGTCAGGCTAACCCTAACTATTATAACTAAATGGAGGACAAACTTTCTGTTACACAGACCCCCAGTTTCGTTACACCGGCACCAGCGGAAGATAGACTGGCTCAAATGGGACCCTAGAGCAAATTAAGCCAATTTCAATACACGCGCTCGCAAAAAAAAGGTCCTTGATATTTGTTGATACCTCTATATCAGGCCAACCATGCACAAGAAATGTGTTAATGCAAATCCTTTTACTGTTTGGTACCTTTTGACAGATCCAATTTGGCCGCTAAAAAATAACATTATGTTCTAAAATTGTCCAAAGACATCGAATCATTTCACATCTAAGACAATTTATAACCACAAATTTCAATGCATTTTGAAATCGAACCTATTTGCAAGTGAACATCACGCGGTATCAATATATATTCATATATAGTTTTTTGTATATACAAGTACACATAATATACACTGTACTTGTCAAGCTGCGCATTTTGCGTTTGTTGGTGCACCAGTAAATACTGCAAATCAATAAGTATTATGGAATGACTTTATGCAAGAAAGCACGAACAAAAGGGGTTTCAATTATACAGCAGGTTCCAAGCGTTCTTTTATGCTAATTACGGTTCTCTAAAGCCACAAAGCTTCTTTGTTAGCGATTAGGTTCAAGTAACTTTGGTGTCTGTTCCAAGCAGGCGTAGTCGCGTTGGATCAACGTTGAAAGCAACGTTGAATTTAGGTAGATCAACGACAATTCAACGTAAAATCAACGTTGATCCAGCCATGTCGAAACACCGTCATAATGTGACGTTGACTCAACGTTGTATTTTGGTCATTGACTCAACCTTGCAGACATGGATTGTAATTTAAAATATTAATTGTTGAAAACGTGATACTTTGTTTATCAATACTGTAACTAACTTTATCAAAATAATAAAAAAGTGTTCAAAGTAAAAGTGACAGTTGTTTTGTGTCTTTAGTGAACTAGTAAATTTTCTTAACTTGCTATTCAGAAATACATGTACATTCCAATAAACTGATTTCCTTGCAAGGTCAGCTAACACTAGGATGAATACTTTGCTGTAAATGTGATGGAATGCAGTTAATAAAGTTGACAGTTCTCGGTACCCTGTTATAGATAGGTTGAGGTGACTGTGACTTTGTTATATATATATATATATATATATATATATATATATATATATATATATATATATATATATATATATATAACCCTTGGAAATNTAATCTTTGACTTCGCTTAACCAAAGTTGAATATAGTTGAATGCTTATGAACTGCCGGAAACACACGTCAGTGTTAAATATCATTGTCATGTTAGGTCCAGATGATCGAGTGATTTGTGCATAGGCCTATTGTACTGAATGAAGAGCAAAACGAGAACAGCTATTCAGCAAGGAAAATATGAATGCTTTAATACTGATTTCTTTGTTACTTTTAAAATAAGGAACAGCATCTTCTACAGCCACGATGAAGTTGTAGTGAACAGTAAGAACGCCCGGTTTGATGAAAACTTCGACCAGGACGCCGGCAAAACTTCCATGTACATATACAGGGACGGAAAAAAAGAAAAGATGAGATTATAACAGTTGTCGAGAAAAAGACAGAGGAGTCGGGAGGAGGAGGAGGGCCATCCCGGCTGCTACATTCGATTATTCCGCTACTTCCTGTGTTTTGTTTTATTTCGAACAACAATATATTTATATTGATATGTATGATATGAATGGCCATAATATGTCACTCAATTTTCCTTATTTTTTCAATTTTTAATATTAAATGAGACTTGAATCCTAGTGTGCGATTTCCAATTTGTTGCTGACAGAATTGCGTGGCATCATAGAAGACGAGAACAAGGGTGAGATCACACTCTCCCTCAATTCCCTCAAAACTTTATTAACTTTACACTTTGACTTTGGGTTGTCTACTATGTATGACCAAACAAGTTAACAAGGTTGGTCATGGCACAATGCGAGTGGCAATAATATTCAAGCGTATAGGCCCTCTGACTGCGCAGCTCATGTTCGTGAAAAGAAGAAAGCATATCACTTGACTTTCAAGAAGTTAAGTGTTAAAAGCCAAGCCAGAGTACAATCAAGTGACTCTTTGGTTAAAACCTGCCATTGTTCTGGCTAAAGTGCAATGGGATCCAGCATGTTAGCTACTTTGGTCCAATACACAACTCCGCGTGCAGCTTTGTAATATACCACAGGCCTCATTACCTGTATTGACGTGTTTCGTTTTCTCCTAAAAGAGTTTAATCTTATTAGTTCTTTTTTACCAGCAGGCGAAGAAGCTTAAATAACAATCCCGGCGAATCACTTTGAACGTAAGTCAGTGTGTCAAAAAATTGATTTTTTTTGTTTTGACGTGTCAAGCTTAGAACAACAAACACCTTTAGAATTGGAAATTGGTCGTTGCAAGAACTCAGTTCCCAGATATCCAACAAACTATGGAAATCTTTTTTTTTTTCCATGAAAGGCAATATTCATCTAGCCTAACTTTACAATCACTCTAAACGGCCGCTTATTATTTTTTTTTTGAAAGTAACTGTGTTTCTTTTTGTCTTCAAAGGGTTGTTTTTAGAGATATGCACTATACATGCATGTAACAATCGCCTCTCTTAAGCAAACTGATATGGGACCAGGATAGGTTACATGAATACATTGGTTTAACATGCTTTTTAATGGAAGAGGGATATCTCACTGTCACTGTGGGGCAATAAAAGTCAGCAACTGAATACCTATCAAAAGGGGTGTTCGACATCTTTTCCATCAACATGTTTTCCTTGGATTGAAACGCCCAAATGAGAGTGTTCAGAAATTGAAAGTTCAGAGATTGCTGTTGAAAGATATGTCAACGAAATCTGCGTTATTATGGACATATACAACGGTATGACTCCATTCAAAATACCGCTCTGCAAGCAGGTGTAACGTGACAGAGAGTCCTCCATGATAGAGAGTCCACTTCCCATTCATTTGTACAGGTAAGCATCGCCCTATCATTTTGACCGACTTAGGTGAGGCTAACCCTAACTATTATAACTAAATGGAGGACAAACTTTCTGTTACACAGACCCCCAGTTTCGTTACACCGGCACCAGCGGAAGATAGACTGGCTCAAATGGGACCCTAGAGCAAATTAAGCTTGGTTTTCATTTTGGCAGTCTTGGGTAAATATAAATATACAAGATGGCCGCCAATTTCAATACACGCGCTCGCAAAAAAAAAGGTCCTTGATATTTGTTGATACCTCTATATCAGGCCAACCATGCACAAGAAATGTGTTAATGCAAATCCTTTTACTGTTTGGTACCTTTTGACAGATCCAATTTGGCCGCTAAAAAATAACATTATGTTCTAAAATTGTCCAAAAACATCGAATCATTTCACATCTAAGACAATTTATAACCACAAATTTCAATGCATTTTGAAATCGAACCTATTTGCAAGTGAACATCACGCGGTATCAATATATATTCATATATAGTTTTTTGTATATACAAGTACACATAATATACACTGTACTTGTCAAGCTGCGCATTTTGCGTTTGTTGGTGCACCAGTAAATACTGCAAATCAATAAGTATTATGGAATGACTTTATGCAAGAAAGCACGAACAAAAGGGGTTTCAATTATACTGCAGGTTCCAAGCGTTCTTTTATGCTAATTACGGTTCTCTAAAGCCACAAAGCTTCTTTGTTAGCGATTAGGTTCAAGTAACTTTGGTGTCTGTTCCAAGCAGGCATAGTCGCGTTGGATCAACGTTGAAAACAGGTTGATACGTTGAATTGCCGTTGATCTACCTACATTCAACGTAAAATCAACGTTGATCCAGCCATGTCGAAACACCGTCATAATGTGACGTTGACTCAACGTTGTATTTTGGTCATTGACTCAACCTTGCAGACATGGATTGTAATTTAAAATATTAATTGTTGAAAACGTGATACTTTGTTTATCAATACTGTAACTAACTTTATCAAAATAATAAAAAAGTGTTTAAAGTAAAAGTGACAGTTGTTTTGTGTCTTTAGTGAACTAGTGAATTTTCTTAACTTGTTATTCAGAAATACATTCCAATAAACTGATTTCCTTGCAAGGTCAGCTAACACTAGGATGAATACTTTGCTGTAAATGTAATGGAATGCAGTTAATAAAGTTGACAGTTCTCGGTACCCTGTTATAGATAGACAGGTTGAGGTGACTGTGACTTTGTTATATATATAGCTAAGCAACGACTGTGACTTTGTTATATATATATATATATATATATATATATATATATATATATATATATATATATATATATATATATATAACCCTTGGAAA
>NW_019774280.1:181749-229464 GCF_001039355.2 Lingula anatina
GTCCTACTGCTAAACACATCCAGGCTAAAAGGATGTACCATGCTTAGGTGCAAAACATGCTTAGGAGCTAAATGCGTTGAAAAAATCAGACAAAGCAGGCACTTGGATGTTTTTACAGTGTACGTTATAATTGTGTACCTGTGTTTTGTACCAAAAATAAAAACATTTCAGGTCATTTTAATGTCTTTTCATGCAAGAATGTTGTCTAACAACTGGGGTTGATACAATGTTATTATCTGACGTTGATACAACGTTGTTATCTGAGGTTGAGTCAACTTTCAAATCCAATGTTAATCCAACGTATTATCAACGTTATGGTTCAACGTTGTTTCAACGTTAACACAACATAATTTGCCCGCTGGGAACTTTCCAATCAGAATCCAAAGGTGTGATGATAAAGGTGGGTCATTTTGATATTTTACACATGTAACTGCCTTAGGGTTTTGGTCATTTGAGAGATGTTATTTTTTCTCTGTGGATACATTTTATAAGGGTTAACTGGAATATGTAATTTGCGTCAGCCAAAAAAGGACTTTTTAGTGAGTTTCAAAATATTTTCTATGGGTGCTTTCCCAGAGTTTTAGATCGATCTAGAGATTAAGATTTAGATCGACCTAACTCCCTGGGGGTTCACGCTAAATTGCAGTCAACCGAGCGGGCACCATAGCTAATTACCCCCTTACAGCTTTTAGTAGGCGGGACAGACGCTTAAGCCGGCCAAGCTGACAGTAATCTAGTGAGACTCCCCACAGGGATGGATCGATCTAAAAATCTATGGAAATGGGGTTCTATGGCCTCAACTGTGTTCTCACTTCCGTCTAGTAATTAAAAACGCATAAGCAGAGGTCACTTATGGTTGTAAACAAATAAAAAAAAGATCACCCTCGATTTTGTATTTTGTTATCAAAATCGCATTGTTCAGTGCATCTGCCCCAAGTTAAAGATTGCTTAATGAGTGCGTGATTTCATGATTTTGAGAAAACTGTTGACATTTAAGAGACGCCGTCATTATGATATCATTCCCTTTTTTAAGGAATGAAACACAACGCTGATGATTTACTCCTACTCTTTTCACCAAAGACACCTGATGTTTTTAGATTTTCAGATCATGCAAGGGACATTCCGGGTAAAGAGACAAGAGACACCAGCACATGTAATTACACAAAACATGACGGCTTTGGCAGGAGAGCGTATTGGGGGACACAATGGGATGTCACAATCATTATTATGATGCGCAATCAACACAATCAACAATTAGATTCTTGCGTTTTTCAGTCATAGTGAGCTTTGACTTGGATCAGGCTAAGCGGTCACTCAGGCCGCATTCAGAACAGAGAGCGCAGTCAGTATAGATGATCCGCGGCCCAGAGCTTTTACTTAGAGAATCGTGCCATTTCAGCTCGAAATATGAGCGGGACTGGAAAGAGGGGTCGCTGAAATCATCCTAAAACGAAGCTGTCAGAATTGCGTGACGTCGTATAAGACGAAAACAGCGGTGAAATCCCACTCCCCTTCAAATTCCACAAAACTCGGACGATCCCAATCAAGTTAGCAAGTTTGGTTGTGACACAATAGGGTGGCAACAATTCAAGCGTATAACCCCTCTGAAAGCAGTGCTCGTGTTTAACCTCTTTCGTGTAAAGAAGGAAGCATATCACTTTAATTTGAAGAAGTGAAGTGTTAAAATCCAAGTCAGAGTGCAATCAAGCGATTTATTGGTAAAAACTCGCCATTGTTCTGGTTAAAGTGCGATAGGATGCAACAGGCAAGTTACTTTGGTACAATAAACAGCTCTACATGCAGCATTGTATAAAAACAAACACCTCATCACTGCTTCTGTCTTGTCTCTCGTTTATCCTAAAATTTTCATCTAATCAGTTCTTTTTTACTCCCAGGTAAAGAAGCTCAAATAGCAATTCAGGCGAATCATTCAAAACGTAAATCTCTGCGATGAATTTTTATTTTATTTGTTTTTACTTTGTATTTAAGGAGGTTGTTTTTAGATATATGCACGATATTTAACAAATACCTCTTTTAAGATAAAAGTCCTATGGGAACAGGGTGTGTTGGATGAATGCATTCATAAAAATGCTATTTTTGAAAGAGGATAACTTAGTGCGACAATTTTAATTTTAATTATAAAAACAGCGATTGTCTTCGTGACCATAACCGCAAAAATTACTAGCAAAAAGGGTTTTGAGCGTAGAATCACACACTGAGAATAAAATCGGAGTCCAGGTGACTCCAAACTTGGAGTCCAGCAGTGGTGCCTAGAATAACTCCCAATAGGAGTCAAGTTAACTGGGATGGAGTAACGCCATTTCAGACCCCGGAGAAGGGTCACAATTGACTCCATTCATACATCCCTTCATCCCTTGATTTATCTCTACAAAAGAGTCACCATGACCCAATATTAAGGAATTTTTGACTCCTTTTCTCATTATGTAGAAAAGAACAAAAACAACAACATTGCCAAGCAGGGAGACAGCAGGCACCATACATTAAAGACCGGTTTGCCGCCGGTGGGATTAGAACCCACGTCCTCCCGATCCAGAGGCGGGCACTCTAACCACAAGCCCAACCGGTCGCACATGAAGTTAGCAGAGCAATAACAAACAATTTGCAAATCTGGTAATAAACAGCATGATACATATATATATATCAATGAGTGAGCATACCTTCCAGTGACATGCATTGGCGGGTCAAACCTACAACATGGAAACAAAACCTGCTGACCTGTATACCAACATATCACATAAAGGGTGTGGGCAACTGAAAGCCCGGGCCAGTAATAAGTGCACGAGTTCTGTATGCAGAAACACACAGAAAACCACCTGTTCATGCATAAAACCAACTATGGCCAATAAAGTAATGTTTATACTGACAAAGGATGATGAAAACTGTTCTCTCCACGCCGTCTGACTCTGATTTTAGAGACAGATTGACTCCATGAGAGCCAGGGGGTGATTGACTCTGATAAGAGAGTCTAAAGTCTCTGGTAGTGGGGTAATTTTACCCTTATATAGGAGTCAATTTAACTCCATGAGGGTCAAGGGGTGCTGGACTCTGACTAGAGAGTTAAATGACTCCAATTTTATTCTCAGTGCATAAACATACCGGTCCTTGCTTTCAAATGAGAGAGTTCTTCAGAAATTGAAAGTTCAGAGATGACTGTTGAAAGACATAAGTCAAAGAAAGCTGCGTACTTTAAGGCATATACAACGGCATGACTCCAATAAAAAAAAGCTGTTCTCCAAGCCGGCACCAGCAGATCAATAAGAATTATGCAATGAATTTATGTAACAAAGCACAAACAAAAAAGGTTTCAATTATGCTACAGGTTTTAAGCATGCTTTCATATCAGTTACCGTTCTCTGAAGCCACAAAGTCTCTTTGTTAGTGACTAGATTCAAGAAACTTTGGTGTCTGTCGTTTTCTGATTGGTTTGCTGAAAAAGCTGAGTTAACATATAAGATCATCCAAAAATCATCAAGGAATACAAAAAAGTGACGATCGAGGCATTCAAACATGATCGCCTTATCAATGCTGTTTGTGTTTTTACTTCTTAATTGGGATCAGCATATCCTACAACCCAGAAGATTCAAGAATCATGCGGCATTTTGCAAGCTGTTGGCAATTTCGAGAAAAACGAGGGCTGTTAATTCAAACATATCTTTTGGGGCTTTACCGCAGGGGAATGTTACTGAAATCGAGGTGGAAAAGGAGACCCTAAACGAAAATGTAGGAGTAAAAAACGCGACTACTACCGCGTGTCCATCTTTATTTCCACCTAAAAATTTTACCAACGTCAGTGGACAGTTCGAGAATAGGACAGATACGAAGAACGAAACTGGAGAACCCACCACAGGAACAAAAGCGACAAATGATAGCAACCATTTCCCAAGCAACCAAACTGTTGCTAACAATTTTCCTCTGCGCAACATAACACCTGATTTACCATTTATTGAGGCAGATTCATCAACAATGGCAAGTCCTATGAAAGAATACTTTCTGTTTCCTGTCCCCGTTAATAGACCATTTTGCACCAGAACAGGGAATATGTTGTCTAACAGTGTCATTCAAGTGACTTGTTTTTGTGACGATGTATGTGACGTGTTTGGCGATTGCTGTTCTCCCTACAGTTTTTATTGCAATGAGACCAAGGTCACAGGACTTACCCTGCACCCAAATGATTCAGAATGTTGGTTACAGGGAACTAGAGATGTTTGGGACGTTTACAGTAAATATTATTGGGTTATATCCACTTGTCCCAGTCAATGGCCGGATAAGACCGTTCGGGAAAAATGTGAATTCAGAGGGAGCACTTATGACATGAGCCTTCTTCTCCCTGTCTCGTCGACAAAGGCCAATTTAACATTTAGGAACGCGCACTGTGCAGTATGTCATCGTGTCGAAGGCCATCAAGCATGGACACCGAAAATTGCTTGCGAAAGTACCCAAGCTGAAGCGTTCCAGAATGCAAAAACAACTACAGAAATTCTAAACCAAATTCAAATGACGTCCGATTGCATGATATTCTTTGATAATCCCGAGCGTTATCCGGGGCGTCCATGCATTGGCCCTGGGGGGAGTCATGACCCCATGACTGGCCTCGACGACGGAAAGTGCCCTCGTGGCGCCGACGTCAAACTGACTGATTTGTGCCACACAGGTCCAGTTTCTGTGACGTATTACCGTAACAGCGTCGGGGACCGTTACGGACGCAATATATTCTGCTGGTTGTGTCGAGCGCGGTCCAGTTCTCCGATTAGATTGCGAAGGTGTGATGATAAAGGTGGGGCATTTTGATATTTTACCTTTACAACTGTTAGTCAAGTTTTATTACTCTTTTAAGAGATGTTTTTTTCTGGTTCTTCTTAACGCCAGGAGGGGGCGTGTCATTCAGTCAAGTTGATTGCACTCAGCGAGAGTTGTATCCATAATAAACCGATTAAATTTATTTATTTATTAACGTGACATGTGAGAGCCTCACCCGGCCTCATGGGCCTACAAGTCACCGTACTATATAATACTACAATATATCAGATTAAGTGTATGGGAAAATTGTCTCACGTGGTATAATAGGAAACGCAGTTTTCTACCTATGTTATTGTACGTGAAACATGTACATGTACATGCATATCCACAGCTACTGTAACAAGAACTATTTTTCTTTTTTTCCCTTTTTTTTTAAGATGACAAAATGAGAAAATCATTTGAACCGACCGGGTTCTCCGCCATTATAGATTTCAAGAGAGAATCATGTTGCCAAGGAAGCTGGGATGAGGTAATATGACATATTAAACATACAATTACTGTCCTTCTGGGTTTTTTTTTTTTATTCTTGAATTTTGTTGTTTGAAGTGCATTGGAGTTCACCAGCAATTAAGTTGAAGATGTCAGATACCATGATGAATCCATATACTAATTTAAATAAACCTTCAGTATGTTTGTTTCAAATTTAAACGATCGAATTTTATGTGTTGATTTAATAATAATTATAATAATAATAATAATAATAATAATCTATGTTTCAAATTCACAATAATACAGGTATAAAATGGAAGTTAATATCACCTGCATGTAGAAAAAAATTATTCAATAATATAAAATCAAAATTAAATCAATGGTGCACATTAAAAATACGGGTTTTGATGTGTGTGGAAATTGTTTTTAGAGACAATACTCGTGACATTGATGACATAGGTATAAACAAACTATCCGCTGGATGGTGAATGTATCTTGTTATAGTAAAAACGGTAGTTATAGCAGTTATTCTGAAATCTGTGCTTGTCTTAAGAGATTATTACAAAAAGAAAAAACAAAAAAAAACAGGCACTAACTTTGAATGTAGGAATGGATTAATGAACCATTGGTAAATATGGGAAAACTGTTGTTTTCCCCAGGAAAATTCTTTTTTTTTTTGGCCAAAGTGAACAGTTGTTATCCTATTATGTGAAACTATCAGAAAAGACGTACATTTATATACTTAACCCTTGCGTATTTGCCAGTGTTTACTACTTGTATCAAATCTGTTATAACTCCTTGCTTGTACGTAATACCAAACCCTGTACAGAAACTACTGTAACAGACACCGTGAGTGACAAACCCCTTATTTGTTTTTATTTCAGAAATCCTGCCAATCTTTTCAATGCCATGGCAACGATGTGTGGGGTTTTCTGCCTCTGACTGAAATCGTCAATCTGCAGTACTTTTTGACCATCAAACTGATTCCTAAGCAACATATTGATGGTTCTTTTGATGCACGTCAGCTTTGCTACGTGTTCGACGTGTTGTTTAAAGAGAAAGATATCCCCAAGATGCTTCAGCAAAGGGCATGGGAATACGTCATTGGAGGTTCCTTCCATTGTGTTCTGCCGTCTGCGGGATTAAATTACACAGCTATTATGATACCAATTAGACTGAAAAAACCTGTCACCCGACTAAGTGATGGTTTACGTTTGTTTGAGCACCTTGAGGATGAAGTTGCAGCTTTTCTTCAAAAACACCCTCCTCCTGTTTTCGTAAGCGGCATCGGTTTTGACGTTTTTGTTGTGAGCAATCGGACATCCGGGATTTCTAGAGAGTCAGCCATCCCTACTTCACAATCGCCTGGAAAGGACACGCTAGAAGTCAAAACAAATGCTGCCTATTCCAGTGAATACATGTATCATATTCCCTTCGTAATCCTGATGGTACTAGCATTTATGTGTGTGTAATTTTGCCGCACTCAATCTGATTCTTATAGCAACAGAATGAACGTAATTTGCCATCGAGTTATCATTATAATGACTGAGAATAAAATTGCAGAGGCCACTAATTTTTTTTTGGGGGGGGGGGCGAGAAAGTGTTACTCTTTGTTTTTAGTATGGATTGTTTTTTGAAAGATATACTATTGATTGGCTCTATATCGTTTGTTTCAATGGCAACAACAATTCTAAACCTGGCATTTTCTGTGGAAAGAGATGGATCACTTACAGTCTCAAGGCTTGCTCATTTCCGTTGCAAATCCAAGGCAAAATGTAGAAACCTTTTGCAAAAAGAGAAAAGAATAATGAGGGGGGAAACAAATCAAGCAATGAGTAGCGCATAGTATTGCTGGATTTCTCAATCAATTCAAACTGCATCCATCTCTAAAGGAACTACAGCTGTACTTGTTGCTAAGGTTTTCCAAAGTAACCATAATAAATCACATACTGGATTTTGATTTTGATTCAGTCTATTTTGTCTGTGTTTTTAGTGAGTTTCCAAACATTTGCTATGGCCTCAACTGTGTTCTCACTACTGTCTAGTAATTAAAAACTCATGAGCAGAGGTCACTTATGGATGTAAATAAATAAAATAAAATCACCTTGGCAAACATTCAGACAGACACAATTCAAATTCCCTGACAGGTCTTCGATTTCGTATTTTGTTATTAAAATCGCATTGTATAGTGCAGCTGCCCCAAGTTAAAATTTGCTTAATGAGTGCGTGATTTCATGATTTAGAGAAAGCTGTTGACATATAAGAGACGCCGTCATTATGATATTATTCCTATTTTTAAAGAATAAAACACAACACTGATGATTTACTATTACTCAAGCAGAACTGACAACACGAAGAGTTGTCCTTTTTTCACCAGAGACGCCTTCAGAACCTTACTAGACCCTGAAATAGTCTACCTGACGTCATGAGACGACCGGTCGAGCCGAAACGCTCATTGACATCACAATCACACCAGAGATATCAATGTTCGACTAACAGGTCCATTTAAAATGCCGCGAAACTTTTTATGACAACTTGCAGTGTCTTCATTTTAAGACTATGATAAAACATGCGATTACGTACGGGCGATTAGGTAGCAGCACCGAGAAATGTAACAGTTTATAAGTGTCTGTATATGGATATTATTGCACAAGGTCCAGCCCCAGCAACCACAGAACGTTATTTTTTTTTATTATATTCCATGTTTGTCCAGAACATACACATATTACTCCATTTCCTTGTAAACACACACACACACACACACACACACACACACACACACACACACACAATGCACATATACACACAAGCACGTGCGTGCGCACACGCTTCACACACACGCTCCACACACACGCTCCACACACACGCACGCGCGCCCGAGCGCACACACACACTCAGACACACAAACACACACACAGAACCACACACACACTCGCGCACACACAGAGCTGATTTTTTAGATTTAGTTTCAGTTCATGCAAGGGGCATTCCGGGGAAAGAGACACCAACACATGTACAGGTAAGTACACTAAACATATACAGACGGATTTGGCAGCAGAACGTGTTTGTTGGGGGACACAATGGGATGTCACAATCATTATTATAATGCGCAACAAACACAATCAACATATGCAATACTGTGCTTTCCAATCTTAATGAGCTTTAAGGGGGGAATGTACCCAAATATCTCTAAAAAACATCATTTGGGGTTTTTTATGTCTAATTATTAATTAAATGTGTATCTAACGTTTAACAGAATAACCTTTTTACATTTTGAACAAAAAATGTTTTTTCTGAGGATTTTTCTGAGGCGGATTCAAGCGCATTCTGAGTATTCCAACTACATTCTTACAAGAATTTAGGTCAATTTGAAATTTCTTTCCGAATGTAGTACGAATCTTTAAATTTAGTCATTCCGGCTGGTTCTGCTTGATTCATGCTGATTTCGAATAAGTGTGACGGGGGCTTTAAGAAAAATCCCTGACTCCCTTTTGTAGTACTTTGTTCAAGTGTTATAATACCATACCTGAAAATATCATACGTTTAAAATGGTGTTTTTCTCCCCAAAACCCCAATATTACGTCACACGATGAAGTTGGAGCTGTGTTTCAAGCATAATTAGATGTTTTGAAGATACATTAAATGAATGTGATGGAAATAAAAAGCTAAGACCTTTATTTTAAGAGAAAATCTCCAACCTACATTCTCCCCTTGACTTGGATCAAAGTAAGGGGTCACATAGGCTGCATTCAAAATCCGCAGACTAACAGACCAGCAGATCAAATACAGGGGTATAGCTTATTTCCAAATATTTATTTCCAAATATTTATATTAATATTTGCTGTTTTGTATTGTATTCCTTTTCTCCTAATTAGTTTTTTTAACCATCAGGTGATAGAGCTCAAATAGCAATTCCGGCGAATCATTCAGAACGTAACTCAGCGTGTCCAAAATGTTGATTTTGTTTGTCTTTATGACTCAAGCTTAGGACAAAAACACATTAAGAAGTTGAAATTGGTCATTTCAAGTATTCAGTTCCCAGATATCCAACAAACTATGGAAATCTTTTTTTCCATGGAAGGCAATATCCATGTAGCCTAACTGTACTATCACTCTAAACGACCTCTTATTTTTTATTAGAAAGTAACTGAATTTTTTTTTTGGTCTTCAAGGGGTTGTTTCTAGAGATATGCACTATACATGCATGTAACAACCGATTCTCTTAAGCATATTGCTATGGGACCAGGATATGATACATGAATACATTGCTTTAACATGCCATTTTGGAAGAGGAATATCTCACTGCCACTGTGCGGCAAATAAAGTCAGCACCTGGCCTCGGGACAGGTACTGCATACCCATACTAAAAGGGGTTTTGGACGTTTTTTTTTTCACAAGTTTTCTTTGGAATTAAATGCTATCAAATGAGAGTTTTTCAGAAATTGAAAGTACAGAGATGACTGTTGAAAGATATGTCAACAAAAGCTGCGTTATTATGGACATATACAACAGCAAAATATCGTTCTGCAAACCGGTGTTACGTAACAGAGAGTCCTCCATGACAGAGAGTCCGCTTCCCCTTCATTTGTACAGGTAAGCATCGCCCTATCATTCTGACCGACTTAGCTCAGGCTAACCCTAACTATTATAACTAAATGGAGGGCAGACTTTCTGTTACACAGACCCCCAGTTTCGTTACACCGGCACCAGCGGAAGATAGACTGGCTCAAATGGGACCCTAGAGCAAATTAAGCTTGGTTTTCATTTTGGCAGCCTTGGGTATATATAAATATACAAGATGGCCGCCAATTCCAATACACACACTTGCATATAAAAGGCCTTGATCTTGGTTGATAACTGTTTATCAGCCCAACCATGCAAAAGAAATGTGGTAATCGAAATCCCTTTACTGTTTGGTAGTTTTGACAGATCCAATTTGGCCGCTAGCTGTCAAAGAAATAACATTTTATTCCAAAATTATCTGAAAATATTCACTTCTAAAACATTTATAACCACAAATTTCAATGCGTTTTTGAAATCGAACTTATTTGCAAATTTTCATGCGGTATTAATATATTTTTACAAATGGTTAATTTTTTTGTATATATAAGTACACAGAATACACAGTGTATTTCGCAAGCTGTGCACCTGTTGGAGCATCAGTAAATGCTGCAAATCAGTGTGTAATCTGCATGACCTTAATGTAAGCGAGTACAAACAAAAAGGGTTTCAATTATACTGCAGGTTTTAAGCATTCTTTTATGCTAGTAACGGTTCTCTGAAATCGCAAAGCCTTTGTTAGCGATTAGGTTCAAGTAACTTTGGTCTCTGTCGTTTTCTGATTGGTTTGCTGAAAATGCTGAGTTAATATATAAGATCACCCAAAAATCATCAAGGAATACAAGAAAGTGAAGACGCATTCAAACATGATCGCCTCATCAATACTGTTTGTGTTTTTGCTTCTTAATTGGGATCAGCATATCCTACAACCCAGAAGATTCAAGAATCATGCAGCATTTTGCAAGCCGGTGGCAATTTCAAGAAAAACGAGGGCTGTTAATTTAAACACATCTTTAGGGGTTTCTCCGCAGGGGAAAGTATCTGAAATTGACGTGGAAAGGGAGACCTTAAATGTAACTGTAGGAGTAAATAACGCGACTGCTGTCGCGTTTCCATATTTATTTCTCCCTACAAATTTTACCAACGTCAGTGGACAGTTCGAGAATGGAACAGTCACTAAGGACAAAAGTGGAGAACCCACCACAGTAACAAAAGCAACAAATGATAGTAACCATTTCCCAAGTACCCAAACTGTTATTAACAATTTTCCTCTGCGCAACATAACAACTGATTTACCATTTATTGAGGAAGGTTCATCAACAATGGCAAGTCCTGTGAAAGAATACTTTCTGTTTCCTGTCCCCGTCAATAGGCCATTTTGCACCACAACAGGGAATATGTTCTCTGACAGTGTCATTCAGGTGACTTGTTTTTGTGACGATGTATGTGACATTTTTGGCGATTGCTGTTCTCCCTACAGTTTTTATTGCAATGAGACCAAGGTCACAGGACTTACCCTGCACCCAAATGATTCAGAATGTTGGTTACAGGGAACTAGAGATGTTTGGGACGTTTACAGTAAATACTATTGGGTTATATCCACTTGTCCCAGTCAATGGCCAGATAAGACCGTTCGGGATAAATGTGAATTCAAAGGAAGCACTAATGACATGAGCCTTCTTCTCCCTGTCTCGTCAACAAAGGCCAATTTGACATTCAAGAACGCGTACTGTGCAGTATGCCATCGTGCCGAAAGCCATCAAGCATGGACGCCGAAAATTGCTTGCGACAGTAACCAAGCTGAAGCGTTCCAGAATGCAAAAACAACTACAGAAATTCTAAACCAAATTCAGATGACGTCCGATTGCATGATATTCTTCGATAATCCCGAGCGTTATCCGGGGCGTCCATGTATTGGCCCCGGGGGGCGTCATAACCCCATGACTGTCTTCGACGACGAAAAATGTCCTCCTGGTGCCGACGCCGACCTGTCAGATTTGTGCCACACAGGTCCAGTGTCTATGACGTATTACCGGAACAGCATGGGGGAGCATTTCGGACGAAACATATACTGCTGGTTGTGTCGAACGCGGTCCAACTTTCCAATCACATTCGAAAGGTGTGATGATAAAGGTAGGTAATTTTGATATTTTACACATGCAACTGTTTTAAGGTTTTTGGTCTTTTGAGAAATGTTTTTCCATTTTATGAGGGTTAACGGGAAATGACAAATATATAATTTACGGCAAGCAAAAAATGGACTTTTTAACTGGATGTTATATTGGGATCCTATTTAACCCATAATAAACAAGGCTCTTACCAACATAAGAAACGTGGCAATATAAGAAACGCAGTGTTCAATTCTTTAACTACCATTAATTATGGTTATCCCAACTAGTATAAAATAGTGAATTCGAATGACTTGAGTGTACATTTGATCATTCGATATGAGGTCCATGTTATTTGTGAGATTCAATTCAATTTATTAAACCCTTTCGCCCGACGGCTCGTTAGAATGAAATGCCTTAAAAATATAAAGTCATAAAACAACAACAATACAACTACTAGTAGTAATGATAAAAACTCATCGTTAATCTTAGCTCCGATGCACATTTTAAGTTCTTTCGTAGGTTGTTTAATTGTGAAACATTAAGTGATAACAATTTAATTAGCTTGAAAACACCTTGCTTTGTGTAATTAGTTTTTTAATGTATTTCTGCCTAGTCGTTCTGTAGCAAAGACATTTTTAAATTCTTAAAAGAATAAAATGAAATTCATCCTCGATGTCATCTAAGATACAAAGTTTAGAGGTTCTAAGTTTTTATTTGTGTCTATTTACCTTCCAGTTTCTACAGCTAGATTATGTGATGAAACTCTAAATTTGGCAATTAATTCCTTTTATTTCTGTGAAATTAGCTTATTTAGACAGAATTGCACTGTAAAATTATCAACAAGATGTTGGTACAAAGCCCTTTACTCCTTGTGGATATTTCTCCAGTCAATGTTTGTGTGAAATTATCTTTCAATCTTTACTCTATCAAGGACGGTATCAAATTATCGGATATATTTTCGAGAAAAATTAATGACAAGCCAAGTGCCTCCAGTTCATTCCGTACTCAAATTAGCCAATCAAATTTTTTTGTTAAGTAGATCTTTATAGCACGCTGTTATAATACAATTTTTCAAGGAGGAGATTTAAATCAATATTAAAAAATTGTAGCCTTATGCTTAAAAGAAGTGGGTATCTCCCGGTTTCATAAGTACTAAGTTATGTACGTGTTGTGTAAGAACTACTGAAAAAAGTAAATCAAAATGAAATATTATAACGCAATGTTGTTTTGCTGTCATCCGTGACCAAATAAGAGACTTGTCATTGTTCTGGACGAAGGAAAACACGATCTGACTTGTTCGTTACAATGGTTTCTCTGTTATACACGCAAAGTCTCATTACATCCCATTGTGTGTTCATGTCTCTGTGGTCGCGGGGTTTACCTGTCTGTCCACACATATGATCACATTAATACACCTTTCACACCGGGGTTTGTGAAAATTGCCCATGTCACCCTGTTAGTTTGGAGGTCTAAGCTTGATCAAGTCCGTGTTAAAATTTCTATAAAGCTTTGCAGGAAAAATTCTTCCTTTGTTTCTCTAGCTCCTTTATAAACCTGATGTCAAGATTATATCTAGTGCCCCCAGATCTGCAGGAGCTGCTCTTTGAAAATAACGCACAGGTAGAGTTTTTACCTGAGATAAATATCGCCAGCGAGAGTGCGTTCGATACTCTCAAGACAAAGGCTGCAGGAGAGTTGAAGGCCACTTAACCCTCCAGTTAAGAGGTAAAGGAAGTTCCAGTTATGTGGACGATTAAGATAGGACTTGTAAAGGTAACACGCATTGTTTACCTCAGTTTAATAAAAGTATGTGTAACCGACTGTTTATATTTTCATAGCATGGCAACAATGACAAAGATGATTAGTTTTCCAAAAGTTTATTCAGTTCAATTGTGGCATATAAAGTCATTTAACGGCCTGACGGTGGCATAATAAGGTATATAAAAAGAAGCATATGTAAGAAGACGGCATATATAAGGCCCCCTGACAGACAACTTCGGACAACGCCTAGAGCACACAACCGCACACAACACACGTGCCTCTTGGTCTTTGCACACACAGTGAATGAATATAAAATTCACTGCGTGACTTCCGGAGTTACCGGAAGTTACATAAACTGCTAAATATTCATGAGTGTCTTGTCACTTGCAAGACGGGTTGCCAGAGCAATGGTGCGTTTACAATTGATACAGAAGATTTGTACATACAGGTGACTTTAACTCGCAGAGGATTTTCGATTATATTCCGTGAAAAATACACTAAATTTATTAAAAATAATATCATGGTTGCCCCCCCCCCCCCCCCCCCCAAAAAAAAAAAAACTGTGTTTTTTGCTATATAATAATTTCTCAGCTGTGGCATTGTTGTATTTGTGTGACATACCGGCACTGCTCTTTATATCACCTTTGTGACACAATCTGACTTGTTCGTTACAATGCTTTCTCTGTTAAACATGCAAAGTCTCATTACTCCCATTGTGTGTTCACGTGTATTCTTACTATAACGCCTACATATACTGCCTGAAGTAAATCAGTGAAGTATCATAATTGCAGTTTGCATCAAGACACATGAAGGCAAAAAAGAGCCGGCCCAAAATACCGCTTTTTTTATAGGTGTTAGGCGTTATTACAATCGACACCAGTTCTTCGAATATCTTTCACCCCCAGACCCAGGGTCGACGACCAATCTGTTTAGACCGCATCAACACAAAGGACAACCGAACGGCTGGTTTTATACAATTATGAATTTCATAGACAAGGTGTCTTATACTGAAGGCGTTTAAGATAGCAAAAACGAAATGATTTGCATGGCAACGCTTGGTGTGTCTGTGCAAATTTTCTGACTTAATCATAATGATTTTGACCCCGTATTTATTTATGAAAAACGGGGTCAAAATCATTGACAAAAATATGCCTATTGACATTTGCAATATCACAGAAACTGAAAGGAATTTTTTTCAACAGTGGCGAGTGCTTTTTGAATCCCCGTAAAGAAACCCTACAGTACTTTCAGCTGATAATAAAACTGACTCCTGAATCCTGGCCCACACTGTGCATTGGAATCTAACCAAATGTTATAAGAAAGTCCCGCTATGGAATTGCACTCGAGGAACAGTGTCTGATATATGATCTTCACTCTTTATAAAGTACATGCAGTTTGTCCGCTAGGATGTCCACGGGGTAGTCACACTTTTATGTACATACTTTAAATGTCTACCTGTGATTTCATTTTTTTTTTCATTTTGAGTGTTATTATCAAGTTGTTAAACTTGGGGGCATACAATAGGATGTACGCTGCAATTGTATTATTTTATTTCATTCTATTTTTGTTTTTTAATTTAATTTAATTTTATTTGTCCGTTTAATTTAGTTATTCGGCTATAAATATATGACATTGTCGTCTTGGGAAACATGAAACAATAAAGGCTATCCACATATCTGTTGCAATCACTTATGCGTCCCTTTCTCTACAGCTTCATAACATAGCAATCAACATAGCATGCTACAGACTTACTTGGATAATAAGACTTCAACTTGTTTGCTTTCGGGTCAGAGTACACCCACTGCCTCCAGTCTGTAGTGGTACCTGAAGGTAAATGTCATTGCGTTAGATGAGCAGAAGAACACAATTTTATCTGGCACATCCTCGAATGGACAGGAATGAAAGAAATCCCCACACATGCACAAGGGAGCAGGGGAACAAGGGCACGGATTTTAACCAAACAAGGCGAGGAAAATATAATATTAGTAGACAAGGATATTGTGACTTTAATATATTGGTCACAAAGATAAAAAACATTGCTTTTGTCTTGTTTTACTTGAAATACTGTTTTTTTTACTTTCTTTTTTCCGAGCTGAGTCTTGGTGAGGAGGGGAGGGGCGTGTCCTATCGTCCCCACAGTCGGATCTGCCATTTGTCTGTCCCATCTTTTGACTGCTCCCCGTGGGGATGACTTTTTAATGCCCTAATAAAGCAGTACAGTCGGCCTCATATATTACATGGGCATACCATGTATTAAGCTGTAGGGGAAAGAAGCTTATTCAGTGGTCCTACACATCAAATGCGACAGCTCCAGTTCTGTTTTTGTCATGGGCAAACAATCTAATTCCCGTCTTTCCCTCACCTGTCACTTTAATTCAGGCAAGTCACGTGCCGTTAGATTTATCAATGTCTGGAGAAATGTAATCACTTGCGTGGCTGAGGAAAAGCGGGTCTAGGGGCTCATTCACATTGAAACTGTCGGTGTACGTAGATCGATCCAACTCCGAGGAGTATTTTGACTGAATGCAATCAGTTTAACAGGCTAAAACGCCTGAGTGGAATACAGAAAAGCTAGCGATTATACGAGAACGTTGGAAACGAAAAGAGGTGTGTCAATCTGCTAAACTGATTGCATTCAGCAAAAGTGCCGGCGGAGCTGGATCGATCTACTTAGACTGACAGTTTTAATGGGAATGAGCCCTGTGTTCGCCGGAAAAGCGGCCCTGGAGTGTTTTAATCTATTACACAAACCGTCCTTATCAAATAAGGGTAAGTAGGCATATTCACGTACACTTATCTCTGCTGTGGAGATGCTCTTGAAGGATTAAATAAACAGGCACACCGTGCACTTGATCCTGGTTCTATCTCAAGACCCCCCCCCCCCAGTTTTTTCTTTCTTTTTTTGTCCAAATTGTTTGCTGGAAACATGTTTTTTCCAAGGCACTGTTTAGATGGCTCTGTTTTAAACATCAGATAGTGCTCATTTCCGTCTTCATTCAACCAATGCCTTCACTTCTACTAAGACGACAGAGGGATTTTAATAAGATATTCACAACTATGTCTCTGGCTATCCGTGAGCTGTGTACATGTTCGTATTCTGTGATGATATTTGCACAAAAACCACGTCATTAAACTTCTTGTAAAGAGTACCCTTGCCTCACTGTTATTCGCTCGTACATGTACGATGATGTGTTTCTGGTCATCCTTGATCGATCATGTGAACACAAGTATGTGTCACCTTAGCGGAGAACTTAGAAGACACTTTACACCTTGCTGATATTACCTACCGTATAGACGAGATTTCATGTATTTGAAATAGAGTGCGTATGTAATAATGTAATATCTGTGTTTGCTTGGATGCGTTTGTGTGTGTTCCTTCGTGGTATAAACGGAAGAAAGTTAGGAATGGACGGAGGCGATGGGACAGGACCAGAGAGAGAGAGAGAGAGAGAGAGAGAGAGAGAGAGAGAGAGAGAGAGAGAGAGAGAGAGAGAGAGAGAGAATTTTATTACGTATCACTGCATTAATACAGTAATGAGTATCATATATTATAGGCCGTTAAAATTTAGGACAGGCAATNTGCACACAACACACGTGCCACACGTGCACACACAGTGAATGAATATAAAATTCACCACGTGACTTCCGGAGTTACCGGAAGTTACATAAACTGCTAAATATTCATGTGTGTCTTGTCACATATCCAAGACGGGGTGCCAGAGCAATGGTGCGTTTACAATTGATACAGAAGATTTGTACATACAGGTGACTTTAACTCGCAGAGGATTTTCGATTATATTCCGTGAAAAATACACTAAATTTATTTAAAATAATATCATGGTTGGCCCCCAAAAAATAAAAAAAAAAAACTGTGTTTTTTGCTATATAATAATTTCTCAGCTGTGGCATTGTTGTATTTGTGTGACATACCGGCACTGCTCTGACATTTATATCACCTTTGTGACACAATCTGACTTGTTCGTTACAATGCTTTCTCTGTTAAACATGCAAAGTCTCATTACTCCCATTGTGTGTTCATGTCTGTTCTTACTATAACGCCTACATATACTGAAGTAAATCAGTGAAGTATCATAATTGCAGTTTGCCTCAAGACACATGAAGACACGATAGAGCCGGCCCAAAATACCGCTTTTTATAGGTGTTACTCGTTATTACAATCGACACCAGTTCTTCGAATATCTTTCACCCCCAGACCCAGGGTCGACGACCAATCTGTTTAGACCGCATCAACACAAAGGTCAACCGAACGGCTGGTTTTATACAATTATGAATTTCATAGACAAGGTGTCTTATATTGAAGGCGTTTAAGATAGCAAAAACGAAATGATTTGCATGGCAACGCTTGGTGTGTCTGTGCAAATTTTCTGACTTAATCATAATGAATTTCTCCGTATTTATTTTTTTATGAAAAACGGGGTCAAAATCATTAACAGAAATCTGCCTATTGACATTTGCAATATCACAGAAACTGAAAGCAATTTTTTTTAACAGTGGCGAGTGCTTTTTGAATCCCCGTAAAGAAACCATACAGTACTTTCATCTGATTATAAAACTGACTACTAAGTAGTAGGTCCACACTGTGCATTGGAATCTAACCAAATGTTATAAGAAAATCCCGCTATGGACTCGAGGAACAGTACCTGATATATGATCTTCACTTTTTATACAGTGCATGCAGTTCGTCTGCTAGGACATCCACGGGGTAGTCACACTTTTATGTACATACTTTAAATGTCTACCTGTGATTTCATTTTTTTTCCATTTTGAGTGTTATTATCAAGTTGTAATACTTGTGGACATACAATAGGATGTACGCTGCAATCATATTATTTTATTTCATTTTATTTTTATTTTTTAATTTAATTTAATTGTATTTGTCCGTTTAATTTAGTTATTCGGCTATAAATATATGACATTGTCGTCTTGGGAAACATGAAACAATAAAGGCTATCCACATATCTGATGCAATCACATATGCGTCCCATTCTCTACAGCTTCATAACATAGCAATCAACATAGCATGCTACAGACTTACTTGGATAATAAGACTTCAACTTGTTCGCTTTCGTGTCAGTGTACACCCACTGCATCCGGTCTGCCGTGGTACCTGAAGGTAAATGCCATTGCGTTAGATGAGCAGAAGAACACAATTTTATCTGGCACATCATCGAATGGACAGGAATGAAAGAAATCCCCACACATGCACAAGGGAGCAGGGGGAAAAAAGGCACTGATTTTAACCAAACAAGGCGAGGAAAATATAATATTAGTAGATAAGGACATTGTGACTTTAATATATGGGTCACAAAGATAAAAAACATTGCTTTTGTCTTGTTTACTTGAAAAACTGTTTTTCTTTTACTTTCTTTTTTTTTCGAGCTGAGTCCTGGTGAGGAGGGGAGGGGCGTGTCCTATCGTCCCCACAGTCGGATCTGCCATTTGTCTGTCCCATCTTTTGACTGCTCCCCCTGAGAATGGTTTTCTAAAGCTCTAAAGCAGTACAGTCGGCCTCATATATTACATGGGCATACCATGTATTAAGCTGTAGGGGAAAGAAGCTTATTCAGTGGTCCTACACATCAAATGCGACAGCTCCAGTACTGTTTTTGTCATGGGCAAACAATCTAATTCCTGTCTTTCCCTCACCTGTCACTTTAACTCAGGCAAGTCACGTGCCGTAAGATTTATCAATGTCTGGAGAAATGTGGTAAAAATGTGTAGTTACCTGTCTGGCTGAGGAAAAGCGGGTCTAGGGGCTCATTCACATTGAAACTGTCGGTGAACGTAGATCGATCCAACTCCGAGGAGTATTTTGACTGAATGCAATCAGTTTAACAGGCTAAAACGCCTGAGTAGAATACAGAAAAGCTAGCGATTATACGAGAAGGTTGGAAACAAAAAGAGGTGTGTCAATCTGTTAAACTGATTGCATTCAGCGAAAGTGCCGGCGGAGCTGGATCGATCTACTTAGACTGACAGTTTTAATGGGAATGAGCCCTGTGTTCGCCGGAAAAGCGGCCCTGGAGTGTTTTAATCTATTACACAAACCGTCCTTATCAAATAAGGGTAAGTAGGCATATTCACGTACACTTATCTCTGCAGTGGAGATGCTCTTGAAGGATTAAATAAACAGGCGCACCGTGCACTTGATCCTAGTTCAATCTTAAGACCCCCCCCAGTTTTTTCTTTCTTTTTTTGTCCAAATTGTTTGCTGGAAACATGTTTTTCCAAGGCACTGTTTAGATGGCTCTGTTTTAAAAATCAGATAGTGCTCATTTCCGTCTTCATTCAACCAATGCCTTCACTTCTACTAAGACGACAGAGGGATTTTAATAAGATTTTCACAACTATTTCTCTGGCAATCCGTGAGCTGTGTACATGTTCGTATTCTGTGATGATATTTGCACAAAAACCACGTCATTAAACTTCTTGTAAAGAGTACCCTTGCCTCACTGTTATTCGCTCGTACATGTACGATGATGTGTTTCTGGTCATCCTTGATCGATCATGTGAACACAAGTATGTGTCACCTTAGCGGAGAACTTAGGGGACACTTCACACCTTGCTGATATTACGTACCATATAGATGGGCGTGCGTGTGTGATTTCATGTATTTGAAATAATTACAGTCTGTATGTAATATTTGTGTTTGCTTCGATGCGTGTGTGTGTGTGTGTGTGTGTGTGTGTGTGCTCCTTCGTGGTATAAACGGAAGAAGGTTGGAGCTACGGAAGAAGGTTGGGGATAGGCTGAAAATGGAAGAAGGCGATGGGACAGGACCAGAGAGAGAGAGAGAGAGAGAGAGAGAGAGAGAGAGAGAGAGAGAGAATTTTATTATGTATCACTGCATTAATACAGTGATGAGTATCATATATTATAGGCCGTTAAAAAATTAGGACAGGCAATTTAATCTATTCATGCATATTGCGATTGGCTTTAAGCTATATTCAAGCTGTTATTTTAGGCGTTTTCCATGTGGGTCACAGATTTAATAATCCATGCATACACATCTTTAATGATCCGCCGAAGAGAATTGGTTAGGATTTTTATAAAGCGCTATTAAGGAATGAATAAATAAAAATTCTTACTTTCTGTTGTCAAGGGAACACTTTCATTTGCCGTTGCGTTTTTGAATGTAGGCGCACTAATTTGCCGCCGTTTCCTTTCTCCATCACTGCCGCTGCCGTTAACACCGCGGTCTTCGGTTTCCGCCGTTGCCGCGTCGCCTGCGTTTGACGTGCCAGCGTTGGACGTAGGTGGGGCAGCAACGTCACTGTTCGACACCATCCGTATATGCCAACCAGTTTTTGACTTCTTACCATTATACGTAACGCTGTCTCCGTCATTTTGAGAACTTCCGCCACCATCTCTTGCCGCTGCACTGGCGTCGCTTAAATGAAACAGCGAGGGGTCGCTAACGTAGGGGTGGTACTTAGCGTCGGCATCAATGTCATAATCAACAAACACGGCGAATAGAATGATGAAGAGAGCTTGGAGTACAAGCAAAGTCGAAGTTAGTCTCACTCTGCTCCGGCGCGCCATTTTTTCTCCACGTATTACGACAGGTCACTGGTACGTGTATTATTGAGTTCTCTCAGCGAAGCTGTACGTAACAGCTGGGAGGTCTTTCTCGACAGATAAGAGGGCTGAGCGAGGCTGAAGACCACCGATGAGGACGCGTTTGGTCCCAATATAGTGGCGGGTCTGATCTACAGTGTACTTGTGACTGCAAGTTACCAGGTTTGAATCAGAATGAGGTGCCCCCGACCCTAGCGTGTGTACATTCAACATATAAATACAATCAGCGGTGTGGACCATTTGTTTCCGTACACTGGGCTCAAAGTTTTCACAGTTTTCTTATCGGGCTTTGGTCCGCGCGTGGTAGTGCCCCCGGGGTCAGCTTTTGGAGGCTCAGTGTATTGGGCAAATAAGAGACGCTATGGTCACGACTTAATTTCAAAAGACTCTTCCTTTCATGTCAGCTGTCATTTTGCATCCTTATTTATATACCCTCTAGATTTCTTCTTGAGCACATAAAAAAGTAAGTGCATTGTTACTTGTCACTGATATGAATATTGTATAATATCCGTCCATTCAACGCAGACAGGTGTATGTAATCTCATGAAGGTAAACCCAAGCAAACCCAAGCTAAGTTATACATTTAATACCAGTATTCTTAACATCATCATCACACAGAACAAAATACATATTTAAACGTAAACGCACAAAACGTAAACATAAAGCGCGTTTTTATTTAGAACTTCAACTCAATTTTAATGGAATCTCACATCCCCTAAGCGGGCCTCCTTTTCACTTATACGCTGGGTTCAACAGCTATATTTGTGTGTTATGAACTATTGAAGATGATTACAACTCTCCTTACTATTTCTTTTATTTATATAAACCAATATCCATTGTATTGGACCAATATCATTGTACCTGATTTGGGTCAGCGGACATTACGGAATGAATTTATTTGCGTAATGTTGCTTTTGGCTAATCTGGATTTGTTGATTTAAATGCGTGTTTGGTCTCAAGTTGAAGTCTTTGTAACTATATGATGTCATAGAGAAAGCCGCGCCTTAGGAGCTGTCAAGTTCAATAATGTAAATTAGTATTAACTTAATTTAATGAATCTGTTTATTAGAATTTTACGCAGCAGATTGTGAGATTGACATATGAATGGAAAAATTAATAAATAAATAAAGATTTTTTTAAAGCTTTTTAAAGCTTTTGTATAACTTGTTTCCCGTTAGCCGGATGGAGCGTAACTGAAGCCTGATGACGAAAAAGAAAATAAGTTATCAGTGTCTGGTTCCTCGTCTTTTCCCAGTTTAAATTTTGTTTGGGTGTGTGTGTGTGTGTGTGGGGGGGGGGGGGGGATGAATGAGGAGACAGAAACACAAACGACAGCTAAAAATCATCCAGCAGAGTGTAATATCAAACTACTGCATATCAATTACCGCAATCACACAGACATTTTTCACAACAATAGCCATTTCAAAATCGCTGTAAAATTGGACCTATAAATATGCACAATTTCACTCCTTTGTGTTATAACAATCTTAGCTTGAACCAACATTAACATCACCCTCCCCTAAAATAGCCAGCGGGAAAATAGGAGCAGAAAACCCCAACGGCGCGGTCGGTTCTGGACAATAACTGCCCCCGTAGCCTGTGCCCCATTTCGCCCACCTTGCATTGTGTATATTGTTCAGTGTACTTCGCATTCTGACCATAAACATTGTGCCCGTGTGCATATATCTAATGAAGCAAGTCGTGTGCGACCCGTTTCATTGTCAAGTACGTAATGTAGCACCGATTCGTTGATTTCGTGCAAGAAATTATTTTTATCATTTTTTTGAAGTTGAAACGCATAAAGTGGTGTTTAAATGCTTCAAGACAAAACCCATTGACCCTTTTTTTTAATCAAAGATAAAGTGTGAGCAGCATTTAGGGGGATGTTTTAGAAGAACTACATAGCCTACATGTAGAGCTAAGAAAATGTGTGGGCAGACAAAATATGACATGGTGAAAATGTTAAAATAAGAATAATGAGAATTTAAGGCTACATGTCGAACTTTGTTGTCTTACCATATCCCTGTTATTACATATGTAATGTCAAAATTTTAGAAATCGTTGAGAAAAAAAATTAAATTAAATTTTGTCATAGGCATAGGCATTTTTGCGATGTTGTCAAGACTTTGTTCATGCCCACAACTACTGTTCACATTTGAAAAATTGAAAATTTTTTGTATGCTTTACGCACCACGGGGACACGTCTTCTCATTCAACAGTGCTTTCTCTACTAGACTATACGGGAAGAAAGGAAAAGGTCATGTTTTTTCACACCAGCATGTTAAAAACATGTGATATAAAAGATAATCCCTACATGACATTTTTATCTGATACGACAAGTGGGATCAATTTCCTTACTGAACAGTCTGCATAGACCAATCCTTATCCTTTTCTGCAGAGCATAATAGTGGAATTTTTCGCCCTTCAATTTTTTATTGTTGTGCCATATTTCTGTGCTCGTAAAACTTCCATATAAGCAGCCTGTCTTTCTGTGCCTTTTTTGTACTGTCTGACCACAGGGTGCACTAGCATAGTAGTAGTCTGATGCAAAAATGTTGAAAGCGATTTTGTATAGTATTTTAGGTCAGACCCGTAGCCAACAAATTCAAAAGGGGGTGTCTTTTTCTGAAAAAGTGAACCTTTTACAATGAAACCTATCTGTTCCTAGATCAAATTTTACCAAGAATGAACCTTTTCCTGACAAAAAGGGAGGTTCTTTCGAACCTCTCATACCCCCTGGCTAATGGCCTGTAGGGGGTCTAATATCAGATATATATATTTTGTACTATTAGTCGTGCATAGACGTACTGTACTAGTATCAGAGCGTGGCGCTGTCCTGTCATCAGTAATGGTATAAAGCCCGGTGAATAAAAATCACATAAAACCCCATAACTAACATCTCATCTGGTATATGTAAATGCACTCAATGACACGCCAGTGTATCATACTGGTATCTATTAATGTCTGTCGCCTGTTACTTCTATGAGAGCACGTGTTCGTGAATAAGATTGCGGTGTGGTTTGCAACACGATTTTTCTTTTAATTTTATCTTTCTCGGGCGTGTTGTACTTTTTGGGAGTAAAAAACTGATATTTTCTGAATGGAAAAGGGTCATTAAACGTTTTTCATATATTACTTTAAAATATACAGGTCATAAGAATCTTTTTCAGTGACATATGGCTACCCTCTACCAGGGCGAGTGATAGATTTTTTTACAGATATTCACAGATATGTCTCTAGCTAGATAGATGGTCATTTAGGGCTCAACTCAACTGACATATCTGTGAATATCTGTAAAAAATCTATCACTCGCCCTGGTAGAGGGTAACATATTGCTGTATTAAATGATAAGTAGATTTATTCTTTGGAGGATTTCATGTACAGTGTACACCTTCCAACCCTCGTTCAGTATGCTTGCTTGCCTCAATGAAAAGCAAATACCGCTGCTAAAGATGACGCATGATCTGTTCTTTTTGCGCAGTGAAGTGCAGCCTTGCGTGATTTGTTAAATAAAAGAAATAAGCATTAGAAATTCATTCACGTTCATTGCACCTGCACACCTTATATATGAACATGTCTTTTGTTTACGTATGTTAATAGGAACTTATGCTAAAAGATGGTTACATTAAAATGCATAGATTTTACGGTTAGGTGGATGTAACACACCCAATTTAGAGGTGCAAATGAGGTCACAGACATGTTTCTAAATATATGGATTCGTGGATTTTTGTTCTATACACATATAAGTTTTAAAAAATTGGATACTACTTCAAATTCATTCAATTTCATTTTTTGAGACTTGAACTCGTGAAATGCACCTCTATATTGGGTTTCGGTGAACAATCAGTTTCTTATCATATTTTCCTATTTGTTATAATAATAATTAAGAAAATGAATTTATTTAAAGTTCAATTTCATTTGACATATTTAGTAGATTTTACACAAATATAATGAAAACACTTAAAACACAATTAGCAAGATATATACAAAAATTCACTGATCAAAGATAAATAAAAAACAGTGTTGAAAATACTATCAAAATCCGCTGTAAAAGAGTATTTCACGCCATGATATTGCCCCCAGTGCTTCGAAACCTTTAACTTTAATTTTTGAAGTTATCTTTGCCTATGGAAGTTCAACATTCTACATATCCCCCCCCCCCCCCCCGAGTCCCACGAATGCGTTAGTTGTCTCTACCATATCTTGGGCACAGCTACAGCATTTCCCCTTCTTATATATATCAAAACGAGAGAGAGAGAGAGAGAGAGAGAGAGACTTCCGAATAACCTGACCCCGCGGAAAGGCACGCTTCAGAAAGTCTTGATGAAGAGGTCACTTCCGATCTTTTATTTTCAACTAAATAGTTAATTAGCATTCGGGCACAGGTTATCTTTTCCTTCGAGACAACGTGGGCCAATACCAAATACCCCGATTCTTCCGTTACTTCTTTGATGATGTCTTCATTTTTAGCTTTGCCCGTGTGTGTGTGTGCGTGCGTGTGCGTGTGCGTGTGTGTATTGTAAATATCTTAAAATATGAGCACTGTATGCAGTGACAAGTGAAAATGAATATTATATTGTCAACATTGGTTGTCTTTAGATCTCGATATAATAGTATAACCCCCATAGGAATTTACTGATACTCTCATTATACAGTACTATTCTATATAACATGTATTACTTTATTCTGTTCAATTTAGAGAATATCACATGAAAAAGCCTATGCATGGTTGCCCTAGGGTGCATTCAAAGCAAATTGATCCGCGTACTAACAGATCCGAGGATCAAATATGGTCGGCCCACTTAAAAGCCTGCCGCATAAAATTCTAATAGACCCTGAATAGACACATCGTGGGGATTTCGCGGGAAGCTTTCAAGTGGGTCGGCCATATTATATCCGTGGATCTGTTAGTCCGCGGTTCAACTTTGGTTGTGAATGCGACCCTATAGGCCTACTCTTCCAGAAAGCTCAGTGATGACGTCAGTTCTATGTAAAGAAAAACTCGCTTGACTTATAGGCCTACTGTATAGGGCCTACTAGCCTTTATCGCTCAGGCGACAGCGTATTACATTTACCTCACACACAACACGCATTTTGCTCGACTTTTATAAAACCTATTTCTTTCTGTGTCCAGAAACAAATCTTTCTTTAAATCAACCGAACGGAAGCGACATACATCAATAGGCCTACTCATTTGTATCCGGTGACAGTGATTTGGTGATTACTTGTAATTGTACATGTGAATATCCATTTAACACGTATTTTAGACCGAGTTTAATAGCAACTGCATGTCCAGAAACAAATCTAGATCGGAGCAACATATATCATTACACATTTGTATCTTGCATCTCGTAAGAGACTCAAATGTAATTTTTGCTAAATTATGTGTATGATAATAATGGGGATTTCACGACAAAATTGCAATTCAAAGCGTTTTTATTGTCAACTTTGAACTGGTATGTCAAAATTTGGTACAGTTATTTAGGATTCTGAGTTAGAATCATATTACCTGAACTAGAAAAGCACTCCGAGAGCGCAGACCTCCGCCAAGGCAGCAATTTTTTATTATTATTGATTTTTGATTGATTATTGATCCGGATCACCACCAAAAACTAATCATCTGTTCCTTAGCCCACTTCTGACAGTTCCTGAAAATTTCATCAAAATCGGTCCATAACTTTTTGAGTTATGTTGATGACAGAAAAACACACAAACAAACAAACAGGAGTGAAAACATAACCTTCTTGGAGGAGGTAATTAAAAGATATGTTATCAATTAGAACTAAGATCTAATATACCAGTTTATTAGATCTTAGATTAGAAAGAGCCATAATCATATTGTAACGGGCACTTTCAGTTAAAATAAAAGTATTGTTTTCTAACAATTGCTTTACTTCACCTTGCTTTGATTAAAATTGTCATCAGTTTATATGTGTTAAAGATCCTTAGTAAATGTACCAGCACATGTATGTTAATGGGTTATAATATCCCTTACTGTAGGAATCACTATCGATAAATATCTTATATGCCTTATTAGTATTGTATACTCTCCTGGCAAAAATAGTGTCATTCCTGCAATGCATAAAGTGATACAGATAATAATGTCATGAACCGATGCTTTTTATTCGACTTCTAAGAGGATTTTTTTTCACAAAAATTTGCTGATTGTGCAACCGATGAATTATCAAAAATATCAAATATAGTAAAAAAATCAAAGCTCCGTTTTAGTATTTTGTACAGTATCCTTTGGATTGGAGGATAGGCCTACACCTGACGCGCCTGTGAGGGAAGTCAAAAAGTGCTGCAACGTTTCCAGACTGACGGCCTTTCACACAGGGTGCAGAGGTAGTAGGCCTATGAAGGCACATTCAGAACTCTGCAGCAGAAATAAATGTAACAGTTGTATGGGTATAAAAGAGCGAGTTAGCTAAATGCAGTTAATGAAGAGGGTCCCATTAGTTACCATTGAAAGCCATGAAAGCCATAACAGGCCCGTAGCCAGCAAATCCAGAAGTTCTTTTTCTGAAAAAGTGGACCTTTTACAATGAAACCTTTGTGTACCTTATTTACCAATAATGGACCTTTTTTATGACAAAAAGGGCTGTCCTTTCGAACCCCCCGAACCCCCCTGGCTACGGGCCTGCATGAAACGTTCATATTATTTAGCATGACACGTGCAGCTCTCTATTCGGTGTGTCTATTCCCGTGACTTGTGAATGCGAATTTTTATTCCTCGTCCTTCATGAAACGAAGTCATTTTAGCCTACTCGGTGATGCGTGGTGTTCAACTCGCCAGACTCATTTTTTTAAGGTGATTTGAGATTTGATGATTTTATTATTATTGTAGACTGTAATCACCCCCCCCCCCCGAATGGGCTGCTCAATGAACCGATACGTTGGTTGTAAAAGGGAGCAACGACGTTACGCTAGTTATGTTATATTCACTTATTACTCTTTATCAGAATAATTTAACAGAGCCACACCTGTGGATCGAACCTTGAGTTAAGTCATTTTTTTAAGTAGGCCTACATGAATTTTAAATTGATTTCTTGGCAAGTACAGAATACCCTAACAGTGCGCTCTCTGTCCCGCTTGATTTTTCTGAGAGGTTTGTTTTTCCTGCACTTGTAGCTGTTTCATAATAGTGTATTAAGTTTGTATAAAAGTCACAGATATGCAGTTTATGGCTATTGTTAAAGTGACCCCCTTTTGGCTCAGCTCGAGCTTTAAGTAAACATTTTAATAGCCTATTTAAAGCTGCAATGAATGCTGCGGAACTTCTGTGTTGGTAGTAACCCCAGCGCATGCGTGGTATGTCTTTAACTACCACAGGTCTTAAAATATAAATATTTTTGATATTGTAGTACATATAAATGTTTGTTTGCCTCAATTTAGATAAATAATCATGTAAACAATAAAAATATTTGAAAGATAAATTATCATACAGCATAATGCTGAAAAAATTTAGAGACTTTAAATATTTAAAGATTTCAATCCATTAATTGCCTAATACCTATTGGCGTAATTAGAAACCGCACGACCATCCAACACGCAGCAGCCGCTACAAGTCAACTTGAGAAGTCCATCATCATATAAGGTAAAAAAACAACTCTGTGAAAACTTTGGTATAATATATGTTACAGTACTAGCTGAATAAGGAAACAGAATGTTAAAAACTATAAACATCGGTTCGTTACATTCAGGTAGACTCACGGTCATCCGACATCCAAACAGATACATGACTTGTGTAAACATATAATATTGGGATAATATTGTACTGGAGTTATAAGAACGCTGTAAGACCAGCCCGGCTTGGTGTCCGACTACAATATTAACTGGTTCTCAACCTTGTCCAAGTCAAACATTATGTCTTTGAAAACGCTGCGTATTACTGTGGTAATTACAAGGTTCAGACCACTGCTATAGGCATTACAGTTACGCCTACTCGTTACAGGTGCCCCCCCTCTACCCCCGTACGGGAGGTCTTCCTCAATATTTATTTATAGTTGATGTCACTTGTCACTGCGTGTGCCCGAGATTTCAGGGTGACATTAATATCAGCCAACTAATATCGCTCTTATGTCACTGATATGCTTTAACAAACACAGCCCTATTTATTGGGGGGGGGGGGGGGGGGGGGGAGGGAGGGTCATGATACATGTAGGTCCCGTAGAAGGAGACTCGTCTTCAGCTCTCTGGCTATTACGCTTAACTGTGTAGGCAGAAGCCCACCAGCCACTCAAACTTGTATTTATGGTTAATGTGATTTCATATTGTTAGCTGCACCGGTGTGACAGGAATGGTAGTCCGCTAGGAACCGTAGTCAGCTTCCCATTACTTTGTACAGGTGACATTCGTCCCATATACTAACCCCAATACTCAGACTAACCCTAACCTGTCCGGCCCGTAGCCGGGGGGAGGGGGGGGGGGATTTGGGGGATTCGAAAAAAACCCTTTTGATGTAAAAAGGTCCCCTCTGGGTAAAATTTTATCTAAGTACGTGAAGGTTTCATGGTAAAAGGTCCAATTTTTCAGAAAAAAAGTCCCCCTTTTGAAATTCCTGGCCACGGGTCTGACCTGTACTTGTCATCTGGGACACCGAACTTCTATTCCTAGGACTACCATTCCTGTCACACCGATACAACTTCATGTGCTAGTGCTAAGGGCACGTGGCTGTCAATAGCCTTGTTTTACATTCGGAGGCCTATGTTTATCAGGCTCATTAGTTCTGCGCTGGTTTAAAATTACTTTAATAAAGTGGGCGAAGTCTTGCTGGTAAAAACAGCCGATTCTCCGTTTTCACAATGTAACATAGGGTCATTGTGTGGTGATTTAAGGTAATGTTTTACAGTGGATCCAAAGCCGTATTGATTAAAACGAGAAATTCGATTATGATGTAGCCATGGGAGTTGCAACAGAATGCCTCCCTTGAAATAGTAGCCGTCAACACTCTGCTAAAGCTGTATGGGATTATTTTAGGTCAATAACATAAAGTTATGAGAGCAAGATGTCTCTTACAAAACAATACAATACAATAAAGTTTATTTCATGTCGGAAAGAATAAAAGTACAAACATTACCTGAGTACCTATTCACCGACAGAATAAGTTAGATAATGATATAATGTTTACCACTACTATTTCTAACTACTTCTATTGATTGAAATTACAACAGGAAAATAAGGCCATCATTTCAGTTTAAAATTATCATTATCCATATACGTTGCAGAGATTACACTTGCACTTAGGTCCTTACATTTTTTAAGCATTGCCTCTTCAGTAGTTGACTCTTACTAGCTTTATGTTAATCTTTTTTCTTTTTCCATTTTTAGGTTGTAAGATTTGCGGAGTGCAGTGCTGCGTGCAGTCGTAGGCCCTCCGTAGCTAATATTCGCGCCTGTGATATTCAAAGTTCCGGCCATTTCCAGTGTACCTAAGCCACAATGCCCCTCCAACGCCCCCACTATTGGAGCGAAGACAGCCCCGTCACTACCAACCAAACGTACGGATGGCATCTCCACGAGTATCCCGAGCCCGTTGGTTACTCAGCTAAGGGAAAATACATGGTCATAAATAAACCAATGCCGGACCTGACGTACAGAAAAGTAGTGGTTAAAAGGAGCAAAAAACAGAGCAGCGATCGCCTCATTCTCCCTCCCGCCGTCGGCGCCCGTGGGGACGCCAGAAAACCCCTTAACGATAGTACTTACTGGTCTTCATCCCCACCGTACTTCGACGGGGCGAACCCTAGGAAAGGATTGGACATGTTCGCTACATCGCAACGCAAGGCACCAAGCAGCGATTACTTTAGCGACCAAGCGAGAAAACTTTTATACGAAAGCCTAGACTACGGCTACGGCAAACTGATCGCGGAACAAAAGGCTAGGAGATCACAGAGTGCCTCACAACTGGCCGCCATGAGGGAAGAAGAAAAGAAAGAGTCTAAAGTTCGACCAAAAACAGGGATCCCCTTTATTCCGGCTGATGATATTGGACTGGAAGTCAAACCCCTATATCTGTGGCACACTAATTCTGGCTACCTTGTTCGCGTTGTACCGTAAAAGACGACTGTCACATATGCTGTCAGTGACTTGAGACGAAAAGAAAAAAATCTGGGTTCAAAAAGGCGTGGAAAGTAATGGCTTATTTATTATCTGGGTTCTTTTTTTATAGGGGACTTATTTAAGACATTAATGATAGAAGTGGATGCGGTGTGTGGACCGTTTTGTGTAAGATGAAAATTGATTTGTCATTTTGGTAAGATGGATATTATACACTTAAACTCTGTAATTCACTCCTAAAATCAAACAGAAACAGAAAAAAAAATTCTCTTATTAATTATTCAACATAATTGGTAATTAAAAAATGAAAGTTTGGCGTATTTTACCTCTATTTTAATGATTTCTGAAAAGCGTTGCTTTCCGTTAAAAATCTGTCATGACTCAGTTAAAAAAAAAACACCGTAAGTTTTTAGGCCTTTTACTTCCAAGAAATTATAACTCGGATGTGGCGACATTTTCGTACCACAAGACTCCAAGCATGGGGAAGATTGGGGGTGGGGTGTAAAATGAAAATCAAAACTGATTTCTCAAATGTCGGAACAAATGACAGACCGCCCTACGTGTAATGTCATAATGTTTACTGGGCCGTACAAAGGGACGCATACTCTGTGAAAAGTCAATGATGACGATGTCGTTTAGTATACATGTACCTCTGAGAAAAAAATCAACAAATGTATTAAGCATGCGCTTTCTCTGTTGTGTCGACTTGAAGAAAACTAACCTCCTTTGTAA
Source organism: Lingula anatina (assembly GCF_001039355.2). The sequence goes on from NW_019774280.1 coordinate 213,819, forward strand.
GCGGAACTAAATCATAATGATTACGTGATTGGTGATTTTTATTATTTGTCATTTCTTCAGCGATTCTTGCTTTTTTCCACCTTGGTGCCAGAATTCCGTACAAATATTAATGTAAACACGCGAGATATTTGGTTTCATACATGTATCTCATGCTATCGAAATTATACAAAAATTGAAAAATTGTTCAATTTAAGCTCCTCTGTACCAGGCAAATCGTAGGAGACAATAGGAAAGGTTAGCTTACAGACCTTTGGTTTGTATGCTAGGAAAAAAATGTAATTTTAGTTGGATTGATCATACACCAGATGTTGCTTTTAGTGTTAATTCCGTTCTGTCACACCTTGTCATATGTGCCACCACCTGCCTGGTAACAAGTTAATAAGCATCCATTGATGTGCATTCAGATATTTCTATAATAGGAAGATATCCATATTATGAGACTCAGGGTAGTGTATGGTTATTGGGTGGAGGAGGTCTGGCAAAAGATGTGGAGCTTCTTCGGATTTTGTTTGAAAATTTTTCTCGTTTTTATAAAAACATTTTGCTCAATAAAATACTACTGTATATACATGGCTTGTTTTATGTTTTTGGCTGGATATTGTTAGATTGCTCTAAATTTATGATGAATTCATATTTAGAAAAAGTTAACGCTGTATGTAAATTTTGTTTCAATTTTGTGTTAGTAATGAATATGGTTTATATTTTATTCAAGACGAGAATTTTCTTCACTGATTATTTTACTACAATATAGATGAATTCAAAATAAAGTGGCGTTTTTATACATGTACTACATTTTGAGATATCTTCAAATGTAAGATATAGATTTGGTCTCTCTTTTAAGACAGAGAGTTAGTCACTCTTTTAACGGATAATTTTTCAACATTATACTGGACGATGCCGTGACTTACGACAGGGCTGAAAATCAGGCTTTCATTGTGCTTGATGCAATATGCACTCTGGTCGTTCAAGATCTAAAAGTAACGTATCAGTCAATTATTAGACGGATTTCGAATATGAGTGCCTTGTGTGAAAAACAGGCCACAGTTTCACATAGAAAAAAAAAAAAAAAGAACTCCTGACTCAGTTGACTACAATTTCCATGAGAATGTTGTAACACTGTTCCTGATAGGGTAAGGTGTAGGGGCGGATCCAGGATTATTTGAAAGGGGGGGAGGGGGGGGCGCGGTTTTTAGGAATGACGGACCGCAGATGCGAAGCCGACCTTCGCCCCCCCCCTCCCCCCCTTGGCGTGGAATGCGAGGCCCTTCAGCGAGCCCCGAAAAATGTTGGTATCTTAGAAGGCGAACGGTGCTATTTGGTACGGTTAAGAACTATGATTCAGCTAATCAAAATTTCTAAGGGGGGAACATTGGTTTGATTGTTTACAGAAATCGAAGAGGGGGGGTCAGGGCCCCCCTAAAGCCCCCATAAATCCGCCACTGAAATGCGCGCATGTGACCGTGTAACGTTGGTAATTAAGTTGTTCTCCAGGGAACCTGACTTAAGTTCATTTATTTATTTATTTATTTATTTATTTATTGTGAAACAGGCACCAGGGATAACGACTGCACAACGTGACAGCGCGGAGTCCAAAAAGATCTCAAAAAAAAAAAAAAAAAAAATCTCCTGGTTTAATTACAATCACTTGATGGAGAGAAGGGATACTTTATTTAAAGTGTATATACCCTGGTTGTCAAAAGCAGGCTAAAAACGGCTTGAGCAGGCGTGTTCTGCACAGTCTCCAGTTAAGAAGAAATAGAATATAATCATGGAGAGGATATGACGATATAACACAAGCTAGGTGCTAAAGAGCTTAAATGTACGGAGGAAACAATTATGCGTTAAAGAGCAAAGACCTGCGTCATTTGTTCGGTGTAAATTAAATTAATATTTCCGATTCGTGGTTGATGAACGCGGCATATGAAGGTGCAATTTATTTATGGGATCCGTCACAAAAAATATTATCAACGATGAAGTATTATTCTGCTGAGCCAGTGGCAAAATTAACAGCCAATTAAATACAACATATAAAATAGGCAAGCTTTCATTCTAGTCATCTGTATTCTTGGCCCACTTCTGACAGTTCCTGAAAATTCATCAAAATCGGCCATAACTTTTTGAGTTATGTTGATGACAGACAAACAAACAAACAAACAAACAAGCAAACAAACAGGGGTGAAAACATAACCTCCTGCAATCAATCAAGAGTTTTAAATACTCATTTGAGTGGTAAACAGTCCACGGGGCTTGACATTTCTGCCACCAGAGGTCACCACCCTTCAACATGATATTTAAATTCCATATGAGTAAATATTGTTAACCATCCAGTACAATAAGAATGATAAATATGAATAACTCTGATACTGGAATATACATTTAGCAACTGACCGACGTTGCAGTCAAATTTAATAATTTTGAAATAATTTTAATCAAATATTTGAAATGCCCCAATGGGCTTTGTTTAAAAAAGTTAAAACGCAGTTCTAGAACAAACCAAGTGTAATGATTAATAAAGTTTAAAGCCTTCTGAAAAGTTTGAGGACATACCCCGGTAATCCGGGATTGGATTAAGTCAAAAGTAAAGAGCATTTGCAACATGAGCTGGCTTATTCGTGATAATAATAAGAGTAATGATGACGATACCCTAGCTAGCTCTGAAGTCGACTTGAATGACAACCAACGGCCTACAGAGAGGATTATACTATTGTGACGCAAGAACTATGGCTGCATCATGCTTTTTCATTGGCCAGCCGTTCAGAGCAATGGCAAAAGTCCGTCACTCTTAGCGTTAAGAGACAGAATTGCAAAGAAAAGCACTGGTAGTCTTAGAGAGACATCAGAAAACAACCGGATACTTGTATTCCCTGAATATTTTTTTCTAAACGGGTGACAGTTCGTCTAAATAGATGATCTTTTATGTTTCATATAAACGGATAAATATATGGAGAATGTGACGAATGATTCGGGAATTTTTGAGAATGACAATGTTTCATTTTCCAATTCCTTTGAAAGGAGTTGGTTTTGTGTCACCTTCTCTACGATTGGAAATTTGATTTCTTTGACTGCAATAGTCCTCAATCTACTCGTCATTATCTCTTACGTCAAGTTCAAATGGCTGAAGACCCGCACAAATACAATTTTCTTCAGTTTGGCTATTGCAGATGCTCTAACTGGGGTAAGTTTACCGCCACTTTTTTTAAAATGTGCTCCAAACAGTTATATAATAGTTTACCTAGAAGAGCTCCTGTCGACGAAATATTTTTGCATTTGGAGACTGTCACTCTACTCATGGCTGGTTTCCGTATCCCTCATGCACCTAATGCTGATTGCATTCGAACGGTACACAAAGATATGTAGGGGCAACGTGTATCCCGAACTATTTAGCCAAAGAAAGCTGAACGTTTATTTGGTGCTCTCTTGGGCGTATATGTCAGTATTGGCATTGCTACTAGTGGGAACTAACACTTGGACACCAGACAAATGGTGTAGACCAGAGGAAGTGTTTCTGAGGTCTATTCGATGGATTCGCATAGTGCATTTTCCCCTCTGTTTTCTATCAGCCTGCGCGTGCTATCTTGCAATCTTTCTTCACGCCCGAAAACATGACCGTCAGGTCAGTGTCTGGAGCACCAAACCCTCTGCACAAGGTAGACGCCATAAAAACGTACAAGACAAGCCCATTGTAGAAGGACGGGGCGTAGTTAAACTTGACGTTGAGATGCTGCGCATCGAGCAACACGAGCAAAGAAATCCAGCAATACAAAGAGAAGCAAAAGAAGATTGTATCTCAGCTGCGGTTTGTGAGGAGACAATGCTTGTCCAAGAGAGGCGAGATCAATCATCCCATATAGAGAAATCAACTTCGCAAGAGAGTGCAAAGCGCAGCTCGGAAGGTCTCGAAATTATCTCATATGAGCAACTGGCAGTAGAATCAGAAGGAACGTCAAAACAAGACAACTCGGTACCATCTAATTTCGAAAAGAAAGGGGCATCCTTGATAAAAGAGGCTCCTTCGAATGTAAGTGCAAAACGCATCTCGGATGGGCTCAAACTACATGTATGCTCCTCTCAATCAGAGGGAAAGTCAAAACAAGACAACACGGAACCATCACATTTCAATAAGAAAGAATCATCTCCGACGAAAAAAGCTCCTTCGTATGGTAGAGCAATATGTACCATCTCGGATGGTCCCGAACTTTTGCCCTACGAACAAGTGACAGTAGAATCAGAAGGAAAGACAAATGAAGACAACAAGGAAACATCCACTTTGGACAAGAGAGCAGCATCTCTAACAAAAATTACTCCTTCGTATGTAAGAAAAAAACGTATCTCGGATGGTCTCGAACTTATCCCCTGCGAACAAATTGCCAACAAGCAGAAGGAACGTCCAAACAAGGCAACACTGAACCATCCAATTTCGACAAAAAAGAATCATCTTCGACAAAATCAACGGGCAAAAAAAGGGGACTGCATGTCACACCAACATTCGACTTTGGAAAAACACCAGACTCCAAATGCAGCAGAAAAAGTATCAGAAGAAGCCAAAAGAGTGCTACCAAATTTAAATGTAGCTAAAGTACCATCGGTAGGATGGACAGCGAGACTGAAACTTCATGTTCAGGTAGCAAAATTGGCGTTTGTGACTTTGATGGTGTTTTGCGTTTTGTGGGGGCCCTATTTCATTTGTCAGTTAGTTGCAGCACGACTGAACGTAGACAACTTGTCCAAGGTGGCTGCGATAATTCAAACTTTTTGTGGCATTTTGGTCGGTGCTTCGTCAGCCGTTAACCCGCTCGTCTACGCTTTTATGGACAGAAAGTATAAAAAGGCATTCTCCCTTATGATGAAAATGCGGTGCAAGCTACGTCGCCGGGATTAAGAGGTAATAATGATCCGTTTAACATTTGGAGAAAAACTATGGCTGCGTTCACATGAAAAATCTATTTTCTAAAAATCTATTTGCGGTATCTTGTGATCACGGTCTGTGCCCTGAATACCCCGCGGCGTAATTACTAGCAGCGCCGAGAATTAATTACAGCTTTGGAAGTAACTGGCTCGCGCTGCCCGTAATTACGCCGTGGGATATTCAGGGCACAGACCGTGATCACAAGATACCGCAAATAGATTTTTAGATTTTTAGAAAATAGATTTTTCATGTGAACGCAGCCTATGATAGTAATTAAGAATTGATAAGAAAATGATCGGATGTGTTCTAAAATTTACTATGAGATCTCAGGACAAAAGTGCCTGAAGCATATTATATTAAAACTAAAAAAAACATGGAAGTCAAGACTTTTGAATGCTGCAAAGTTATTAAAGATGAAAAATATTTTTGTTCTTATTAACATTATAAATTTATATTAAAAAAAAAAACGAGAAACCCATACAGTAACATTGTTGATAGTTATTTGGAAAAAATTCAATTTACTTATGCTATAGAAGATGTTACTGACTGTTGTTGATTTCGTAGATGTTTATCTCTTTTAACATTTCATGTACAAGAAGAATTCGATATTATTAGCCTATAATTGTGTAAAAGAAAGGGCCCCAAGAGGCGTGCGGTTACCCTAGCAACTGTGAACAAATGCAGGTGCTAATAACACACGTGTATAAAATGTTGAACTTCATCTCTGTTATGAAAAATTACAGTGTTGTTCCTGGAATGCGGTATTATTTAAGTGTGAATTTGGTTAATTCCGTGAATAGGCCTATTGTAGAATATGTGTAAATGTAGTTGTCAACTAGTACAATGCACAATGTATTCGTCATTGCATTTACTTTTCATTTATTTTTCAATTTCGTTGCTTTTACTTGTACCTTGTACATATACGTGTGGATGTTTGCTCTTTAGCTCCAAGAAATCACAGCTCGGTCTATTAGCATATATATATATATATTTATCAATTCACATATATATATATATATATATATATATATATATATATATATATATATATATATATATATATATATATATAGTGCAGAATATAGTATTTTAGCTATACTAAACGCCTTTGTCCGCCAACAAGCTCAATTTTTAAGGTAGGCTACATTTACGATGACAATCAGAACATTTATTTATTTCATATAATAAGATTATGATCTTATATCGGGCAATCTGAGTTCTGGTAATGAACGATTTTTATTTGCTTTCGGATTATATACACCTGTAGAACGACCTCAGTTTTAGACTATAATTGTCTAACAATTAGATGACAATAATTTCAGTGGAAAGGCGAATCGATTTGTTTTTGTGTACGTGCCATTACGTATCAATATCAGTTTGAATAAATATTGTCTGGGTGAAAATTTGAATGTAACTTCCTTGTAGATAGCCAAATAGAAAGCCAAATACAAACAGCAAGTTGTGAAATCACTGATTTGAAAATGAAACATTACAACATTCAAATGGGTAACATATGCTGAAAACAACTATCCGAAAAAACAGATTTGTAAAAACGAAAGGCGTGCGAGGGCGCGACAGGACGCATTCCTTAATTATTGAAAGACTGGTTGAGGAAACATGCCTCAATTATAAACGGATAAGCGTTTGTTAAACTCGAGGCTCGGATTTGTGAGCACTAATTTTAAGGGCAAGTAATGTTGTCATGGCTTTATCGAAGTCGCGCCCAAGTCCTCTGTTCATTTCGCAGGCAATTTTTCTTTTTTCATAAGGGACTACATAGCTTATCACGTGTTCAGATCACGTGCTCAAAAAGAAAAACTGTTGCCATGAAGGAAGGTAGATAAGACGGCTTACTGAAATCATAAAACCCAAAGTATATCATGTATTTTGTTTTCAATAATAAGCATCTTTATTTCAAAAGACAAAATTTTTTACTCCTTAGAGTACATACAATATAGGAAAAACGCTGGGTATGTCCGTATCTAGAGTCGATACTTCAGCATAAAAAAGTGAATTCTTTCCTAACTTCTGGAAGACGTAACACTGATGAGATATAATTTCAACCATGATTCCATAAAACTTGATTATAACACATGAAATATGGCCAAATACGTGAACAAACATTTCCTCGTAAGAAATTGCCTAATCAATTACATCGTTAGCATGAAAACATTATCCAGAGAAAAAATGAATAGAATGTATAAATAGCACTCTGAAATCTTAAATGCACATTCACTGGAATCTCATAAAGTGTACCGTATTGAAAAACAGCTAAACATCTTATCATCTGAAAATATTTTTCAATTCAGTTTAAAAATGCCTTAACTTAAGGAAGACTAAGCAAGAACAGACGACTGGATTTAACCCAAAACTTGTCTTCAACTGCTACACATTATCACTTCAATAAAAAAACATTCTCTGACAAAGCTTGCCAACATGACAGCATTCCTTTTGCAATACTACTATCTTCTTTACATATATACTACAAACCAAAGCAACATGCTGGTAATACATGCACATTTTGTTTTTAATTAAGACACATTATATAGAAACGCACATATATAACAATGAAGGGCTCTCAATAAATTGGTATTTGAATGTTTTATCCCATAGTCTATCATGTTAATGACTATCTTAACACTTATCATGACCTCAACTGATCATATTTGTCATAGAGCTCATTCCCAAAGAAACTATCATTCTATGTCTATCGATCTAACTCCAAGTGGACTCTTGCTGAATGCAATCAGGTTAACACACCACCTGTTGTATCCAAAGTACTCGTATAATTATCAGCTTTTCTGTATTGTATTCAATGCAAAGAGGTGGTGAAGATCTACATAGAACAATATTTTCATTGGGATGAGCCCTTAGTCTTCACGCTCAAATCACAAACCTACATCTACAACTGTGGCCATTATAAATGGCAGGCAGTGTCAGGCTACATGAGTTCAGTGACAACATAAAAAGTAAGAGGCCCAATATTGCCTAGTTCCTAGATCCTTTCTTGACAATCACTAAAAAAATAAAGACATGCGTGTTTTATGTTATATTCATATGTAAAAGTGTACAAAAGTACGTCTTCTATATGCTGTGATGATATGAAGGCAACTATATACATATGTACAAGATATGTGACATTAAGTATATGTGACTTTTTGCTTTGCACAAAAAGAGAAAATAATAACAGGTTCCTTATTTTTGTTGTGTAATTGAGTTCATATTGGCAGACTTTACTATTACCTGCATGATATGTTAACGAAAATAACACATTGCACAACAAGCCTTCATCTGCCTCGGAATTCAGCTTCATAGCAGCAAATGACATAAATACAGTAAACCCATCAGTATACAAAAGAGGCCACCACAGTCGTCAGTTCAAAATGGAAAACTTAACGTGAAACAAATTTTATTGGCACAGGTGAATTCTGAAGTCGAATTCTGGTATTGTTCACAGTTGATAACATTAAGGGTTCTCATTAATGTAGACATTTCCACTGATTTTAAGAGACCCCACTTATATAGCAGTCATAACAACATTGTTATTAACTGCATCTCCATAATCATGTAATTGTTTACTGTACAACCAACAAAAAGACTGCTATACTCGGGATCTACATTTTTAAGTTAAAGAAAATGCCTTCAACAACAAATAACAACCATGCCCTTTATCATATGTCACTGACTTGCAAAAAACAATAACACATGAAAATAATGCTAAGAAGGTCTTAAGGAGATCAGTTGTCAATTAAACAGCTAGAGAAAGTCTACTGGTAGGTTCAGAATTTTAAGTCAGTTGAATTTACAAACGCAGAGGTTTGGGCAGTGTAAAAGTAAGACAAAAATGCATGAAACTTGAATGGCAATCATCCGAGACATTCTAAAATGAGACTGTCATCACTGGTTGACATCATATATCTGCACGTGTAAAAGTAAAAGTAAGCAATACAACAGCAACATGCAAACATGGTGTATTTGTGTTGTAATTCAGCAATGCATTAGAGAAAACGACCAGAAAAAAAATTTTTTGCCCTCCATTACCACACTGCATTGGCAAATCTACCAAGTTACGACCACTTTCTCCTCAAAATCCCAGGCATGATTTTACGTCTTAGACTTTCAGCGAACTTGAATGATCCCAATTATCAGATGATTAAATCCCTTGATTCAGGAATTTAGAGACTAGAGTGTTAACAGTGTTTTTTCTGTAATAAAGAAACCTGGTGACATAAATAGGACTGTATTTCAAGCCTAATGTTGAATTTGTGTGAAGGCAGGATAAGTCTGGAATTGGACCCAACACAGCAAATGATAAATAATTATGTCAGAATAATAATTAAAGAACTGTGGCCATCTGCTACTAGTACAACCAAAACTATGTACCTCTGTTCTTTGTACTTATTCACAAGTAGAAATTCCATATCAATACAAATAAAAGTAATTCAGATATTTTAACAACTCATATATAATATAAAAAAATACAAATAAAATAAAAATAATTATAATAAATAAATCAAGATAAAATTTAGTAAAATTAATTAACCAATGTTGCATGGCCGCAAATAATTTTGTTATCATAACAAACACCTTTGTTTTATAGAAACTGTCACTTACAACAGTAGGACACTTTAATATGAGTAATACTGAATGAAGTGGAATTCTTCATTGAATGGGTTTTCCTTTCTCTCTGTGCTGCTGATAGAAAACACGGTAATTACGGAGAATCTCTGCCATAGTATACGAGAATTAACATTTGAAAAATGCTTCAACTAATAGTCTATCCTTCAATTAGGATGTTTAGACACGGAAAACATTTCATCCTATCTACATCTAAATGCATCTGTTTTCAGAAACTCATTATCCCAGCACCATTATGACGACAGGGAATATCTCAAATTTCCCCTTCAAGGAATATCTCAAATTTCCCCTTCAAGGAATATCTCAAATTTCTTCCTCACGTTTCTACAGTCTACTTATGCGTCTTAATCATCTCATCAACACTTATTGGCTTCGAAACCCACATCTTTAAAAAATATCCACGACAGCATCAAAACAATGTTACAGAATATCAGAAATTAAGAGAGTTAATGGGACACCAATATTAGATTATTCATAAACTATCAAACTAATATTACTTGAGTAATATCACAAGATGTCACTACATAAGTGCCAGGTTACGTATACTGTTTATAATGTGGACGGCCATCTTCTTCAAAGCCCCATTCTCATCAATCTCTTCAGTATCTGTAAGTTACAGTCCATCTTTCTGTTCCCCATTAATACTATGATAATGTTAAAAATGGCCACTAGGTTTTTGGTCAAAAACTAGATTTGATCATTTTTCATCCATTTTACAATCAACAGGTAGCAAAACTGAGAAAGAAAACTCCAGATATTTTCTTCACTCTTCTTTTTTTTTCCCTCTGTGGTCATCATCTCACTAGAGTACAATTTGTTGAATCATTGAGGAAGTATGGTTGTCTGTTACCCATATCTGTAACTCTGCATCATTATTTTAAACAAAAAGCACCAATTGTTGCAACATTAGTTATTTGTCACTGTGGGCAAACTGCAACTGAAATATGGCCTCCCTCCATTTCCAATACAGTCACCTTGTATCCAGGGGCAAAGTGAGTATACATCAGAGTTCTGGAATCAGTGCATCACTACAACACAATCCATTGTTCTCATATGTAATGTTTGGAAGAAAAATCTTCGATATACTTATATACAAAGCAATACTGCTTTCCACTGCTTACATTTCACTACTGTAACCTCAGTGCATCATCACAGTATTTCAATTTTCAGCTGCTGCATAGGTTTTCTGTAAGTACTGGGTCGAAATCCTGACACCAGCTTGTCATGTGTAAAAGTGACACCTATGGGTCACTTCAACAGCAGGGCCTTTGCTATAACTCCTGGTCTGTTAAAGACAAATTAGTTCTCATAAGAGATGTTCTTTTTAGTGTGGCCTCCTTAACTGTCATTTTATCTTTATTATTTAAAGTCAGTGATCCTGTGCTGTAATATCGAGGATTGTTCCCGTTTTGTTGTGTGACATCCATGTTTGATGGGAATGATGGGAAGGGATGTAAGTGAGGCTTGCTGTCATATAGCATTTTATTTTGCTTATTCTGCTTAATTTCCTCTTTGCTTCTTCGGAAATGTCGAATATACAGGAAAAGCCCAATGCTAATAACTCCACCCAAAAGGAATGCAGACAGAGCAACAACGACAACATGGACGACTTGGATTCCGTTCTCCTGTCCACCCATTACTGCCGCCATGTTGGCTAAAATCAAATCGATTGCGTACAAATTAGAGGTAATGAAAATAACATTTAAGCTAAATGATCACTGCATGGAGATGAAAGCAGACCTAAAAAAAAACATTAAAATTGAAGCAACGAAGGCCGGCATCTTCTATATGTTATTATAATTTCTTATGAAAAAACATGTATCTATAATATTCTTAAATAAAGTCTTAGAAATTTAAGTTCAGTTTCTTCTTTTTAAATAACTTTCTAAAAATTGAAAAAAATATATATATATATTTTAATATCAAACTGCTTAGTTACAAATTGCTAAGAGTGTGATACATAACTTTATAAGTACAACTCATTATGATGACACTCAGTTCTGCACCACGTTTAATATATACTTACGTATTTCATTACACATCCTGGTTTCTTCCTCTGGGCCCTCGCACCCGAGAACCAATGTACAAGTACGCCGCCTGACTTGTTTTTGATCTGATGTACATGGGCCCCATGCCGTCCACATCTCCCAGCCATCTTCTTCTGTAAAAAAAATGTATCAAGTTATCATCATATGACATATATACACAAGATTGTAACAGATAACAATACCTTTATGATAAATATATTGTAAGTCTACCTATCATGCATTTCAAACTTATTCTATTTTAGATATTCCTAATTTAAACGCAAAATATATTTCATTATTACACACACACACACGCACATAAATATTTAATATATAACAGTATATTATACATACGCAGCACGGTACCGCATGCAGGCATTTCACATGCCTCTTCCTCTTTATCACTGCCCGCGCATGGGATAGTGTATGTTTTTCCAGTGACACTACTACTACATGTGCGCATGCGAAACCGCCGACCTCTTCCACATGTGACACTACATGCACTAAAATCGGACCAGCAAGACCAAGAGCCTGGAAATATAGAAGATAGAGGGAGCTGCTTAGCAAGAGGTGCAGTTTTGCAGGATTAATGAAGCATTATAATATTGTGGCAATTTTTATCGTGATAATTTAGAATACATTCACAAATAAAAAAAACAACACCCAATCATACACACCCGCATTGTGCCATAAATCATCTTTTTTAACATCTTGGACTAATAAATTTAACCTTACATATTGATTATGTTAAATATGTTATAAGTGTAATGCTGTACTTCAAATATATTACATGTGCACATTTCTTCAGACTGCACAATTTCACCTATAAACAATCAATCAACTAAACAATCAATTAATCAATGAAAAGCAGGTATATATAACATCCTTTGTTGATAGTAACCAAAAAGTACCTTTGCAAGAATGTGTATTGCACTCTCGTGTCTCTATTGGCAAACCAACACAATCTTTCCCATTACCACTAGGAGGAGGGTTTGTGCATGAGCGTTCTCGTCGTTGAATTCCGCCATTGCATTCAGCATTGCATTCCGACCAAGGCTTCCAAGGAGACCAGCTGCCATTAACATTTGGCCTTTGAGCTGAAATATTAAACAATATTGTTTGATTTTATGTTTAAGATTAGATATCCAATCAGCCTACATGCACTCATACAATTAAAACATTTCAAATTTTTTTCNCTTCGAAACCCACATCTTTAAAAAATATCCACGACAGCATCAAAACAATGTTACAGAATATCAGAAATTAAGAGAGTTAATGGGACACCAATATTAGATTATTCATAAACTATCAAACTAATATTACTTGAGTAATATCACAAGATGTCACTAAATAAGTGCCAGGTTACGTATACTGTTTATAATGTGGACGGCCATCTTCTTCAAAGCCCCATTTTCATCAATCTCTTCAGTATCTGTAAGTTACAGTCCATCTTTCTGTTCACCATTAATACTTTGATATTGTTAGAAATGGCCACTAGCTTCTTGGTCAACAACTAGATTTGATCATTTTTCATCCTTTCACAATCAACAGGTAGCAAAACTGAGAAAGAAAACTCCAGATATTTTCTTCACTCTTCTTTTTTTTTCCCTCTGTGGTCATCATCTCACTAGAGTACAATTTGTTGAATCATTGAGGAAGTATGGTTGTCTGGTACCCATATCTGTAACTCTGCATCATTTTTTTTGAACAAAAAGCACCAATTGTTGCAACATTAGTTATTTGTCACTGTGGGCAAACTGCAACTGAAATATGGCCTCCCTCCATTTCCAATACAGTCACCTTGTATCCAGGGGCAAAGTGAGTATACATCAGAGTTCTGGAATCAGTGCATCACTACAACACAATCCATTGTTCTCATATGTAATGTTTGGAAGAAATATCTTCGATATACTTATATACAAAGCAATACTGCTTTCCACTGCTTACATTTCACTACTGTAACATCAGTACATCATCACAGTATCTCATTATTCAGCTGCTGCATAGGTTTTCTGTAAGTACTGGGTCAAAATCCTGACACCAGCTTGTCATGTGTAAAAGTGACACCTATGGGTCACTTCAACAGCAGGGCCTTTGCTATAACTCCTGGTCTGTTAAAGACAAATTAGTTCTCATAAGAGATGTTCTTTTTAGTGTGGCCTCCTTAACTGTCATTTTATCTTTATTATTTAAAGTCAGTGATCCTGTGCTGTAATATCGAGGATTGTTCCCGTTTTGTTGTGTGACATCCATGTTTGATGGGAATGATGGGAAGGGATGTAAGTGAGGCTTGCTGTCATATAGCATTTTATTTTGCTTGTTCTGCTTAATTTCCTCTTTGCTTCTTCGGAAATGTCGAATATACAGGAAAAGCCCAATGCTAATAACTCCACCCAAAAGGAATGCAGACAGAGCAACAACGACAACATGGACGACTTGGATTCCGTTCTCCTGTCCACCCAATACTGCCGCCATGTTGGCTAAAATCAAATTGATTAAGTACAAATTAGAGGTAATGAAAATAACATTTAAGCTAAATGATCACTGCATGGAGATGAAAGCAGACCTAAAAAAAAAAATGAAAATTGAAGCAACGAAGGCCGGCATCTTCTATATGTTATTATAATTTCTTATGAAAAAACATGTATCTATAATATTCTTAAATAAAGTCTTAGAAATTTAAGTTCAGTTTCTTCTTTTTAAATAACTTTCTAAAAACTGAAAAAAATATATATATATTTTAATATCAAACTGCTTAGTTACAAATTGCTAAGAGTGTGATACATAACTTTATAAGTACAACTCATTATGATGACACTCAGTTCTGCACCACGTTTAATATATACTTACGTATTTCATTACACATCCTGGTTTCTTCCTCTGGGCCCTCGCACCCGAGAACCAATGTACAAGTACGCCGCCTGACTTGTTTTTGATCTGATGTACATGGGCCCCATGCCGTCCACATCTCCCAGCCATCTTCTTCTGTAAAAAAAATGTATCAAGTTATCATCATATGACATATATATACAAGATTGTAACAGATAATAATACTTTTATGATAAATATATTGTAAGTCTACCTATCATGCATTTCAAACTTATTCTATTTTAGACATTCCTAATTTAAATGCAAAATATATTTCATTATTACACACACACACACACACGCACATAAATATTTAATATATAACAGTATATTATACATACGCAGCACGGTACCGCATGCAGGCATTTCACATGCCTCTTCCTCTTTATCACTGCCCGCGCATGGGATAGTGTATGTTTTTCCAGCGACACTACTACTACATGTGCGCATGCGAAACCGCCGACCTCTTCCACATGTGACACTACATGCACTAAAATCGGACCAGCAAGACCAAGAGCCTGGAAATATAGAAGATAGAGGGAGCTGCTTAGCAAGAGGTGCAGTTTTGCAGGATTAATGAAGCATTATAATATTGTGGCAATTTTTATCGTGATAATTTAGAATACATTCACAAATAAAAAAAACAACACCCAATCATACACACCCGTATTGTGCCATAAATCATCTTTTTTAACATCTTGGACTAATAAATTTAACCTTACATATTGATTATGTTAAATATGTCATAAGTGTAATGCTGTACTTCAAATATATTACATGTGCACATTTCTTCAGACTGCACAATTTCACCTATAAACAATCAATCAACTAAACAATCAATTAATCAATGAAAAGCAGGTATATATAACATCCTTTGTTGATAGTAACCAAAAAGTACCTTTGCAAGAATGTGTATTGCACTCTCGTGTCTCTATTGGCAAACCAACACAATCTTTCCCATTACCACTAGGAGGAGGGTTTGTGCATGAGCGTTCTCGTCGTTGAATTCCGCCATTGCATTCAGCATTGCATTCCGACCAAGGCTTCCAAGGAGACCAGCTGCCATTAACATTTGGCCTTTGAGCTGAAATATTAAACAATATTGTTTGATTTTATGTTTAAGATTAGATATCCAATCAGCCTACATGCACTCATACAATTAAAACATTTCAAAATTTTTTCATGTATTTTTGGATTTTTTTTTTGG
>NW_019774280.1:229519-257033 GCF_001039355.2 Lingula anatina
CATGTATTTTTGGATTTTTTTTTGGGGGGGGGGGGGGAATAGGGATGGGGGTGGGTGGGTTGGGTGGATGGGGGAACAGGAGCAGATATACACAATGAAGATGTAGCATCACAATTAATTTTAAAACAAAAAAAAAAAAAAATACAGGGATTACAATAAATCACTATTTTGTACTAAACTTTACTTTCAGCAAAATCGGGATCAAGAAAGGCCAAGTGGGGATATAAAAGAAGGACTCGGCATGGACTCCATGGTAACCTTTTGCTTAATATCAACTGAATGTCAGACATCCTCACACACTTTTTCCCCAGGTATACATCATAGCCACTTCATGCACTGAACAACACTTCATAAATAGTAATGTTCCACACACGTAATAGTCATTCTTTAGTACAACTGTTTACAAACTGTTAACTGTCCATAGTTTGGACCACGTCAAACTGAATGATAACATCAATGGAATTAAATGACAAAGCAATCATGCACAGTATTTCATAATACTAAAATGGCATGTTTAGACAGGAACGTTTTAGACTGGAAATCAGATCTACTTGTGTTATCAAGTGACAAGATAAGAAAGTTCACAATCTTAAACTTTTTCGCAATTTTCCTTCAAGTGGTAAGATTTAGTTATGCAATGTGTCAAAATGTGAACAAAAGAAAATCCCATCCAAGAAATATTATGACTTTCCTGATAACACACATAAGACCCATGATCTGTTAGAAACATTCCCAGTCTAAAGACTGTTTTAATGTAGGTATATTAGTACAGGTGGTATTCTTGAGTTCAATTTACTGATTCTTTTTTTATTTTGTTACCTTTTTATGGGGGAGGGGGTGTTATGGTAACTCTGTCTACTTTACTGTTAATGGGAAAGCCATGCAATACTGAGTAAACCTAATATGACAATGAAGAAACAATTCCTCCTCCCTTTTCTTGCTTTAACAAAGTTTTCTTCAGACAGTGCAATCATAAGATAATTTGTTTTCAAAACAATTCTCATTTCCAAATAAGGCAAAGGGAATAAATTGTCGAAACTACATGAATCTCATTTTCAGTATCTTTCCTTGTATGCCTAAAGTCTTCTAACCACCCAATATGTTTCTCAATTTTTTTACAATCTGGTATGCCTAATCCAGAATTAACTACCATCATCAGGCAGAACTCTGTCTTGATGATCAACAATAAAAAATTTCTAATAAATAATCAAACAAACAGAAATAAATTCATAATGCAGCTTAACATGTCCCACGTAAGTCACTAAGCTAATTGATTACAAAACTCGCGATATTCTGACAAAAAATAATGCCCTGAACACAACTATTTCTGAACAATCAACCATAAATGGATTTGACATTCTAAAACATCTGACTAAACTGATGACCTTTTCTAGTATATCCAAAGAAAGTGTCTAAAAAATACTTTTTGCACTCTACAAATATAACAAGAATAAATTCTAAACCATCTGTCATCCATCTTAAATATAATTGATTAACCTATAACAAAGGTTATAAGTCACATAGGAAGGTAGCATAATCACATGCAAACTAATTTTGGCACAGGCAGTCATTAAAAAGGTGCAAAATTATAAGGGTTTGGGATTGTTTATAAATAAATAAATACTGAATAAAATAGCCATCAAACATTCTGATGCATGTGAAGAATATCACTCTGCGGTGTATTTTCCTATGCAGCTGCTCCATTCTGTTAGTGTTGCATAAAATCTAACATTTCAAATTTCATAATTTGCTATGTCATGCCTAGAGACTAAGTGTCTCTTACCTTTAAAGCTTGTCTTGCCGGAATTCTTAGCAAGTTATTACAAAAGATCTGATTGGGCACTTCTGATAGCTGCCTGCTCTTTTGACCAATCAGATATGCCAATTAAAAAACAACTTCAACTTGAATTTCGCCATTAAACTGCAGCAACTCCAGTCCAGGTCTAACATCATATGTAGATTTAAAATTAATTTATTCACAAAAATTCCAAACCATGTGAAAAAAGACCATATACACATCTACTTTAAATCACTGAACATTGAGAACTCACTGACACAGAAACAGATGTACACTGGTGACAGGATCTTAAGGATATGTGATACTAAGAAGCATGTGTTATGTGACAAACAGCTAAAAAAGATTCAAATTTAATGGCTTTTTTTTATAATTATTCAACACACTTCTGCCCACACCATGGGTAACAGTATTATTTTCATTATGGTTGTATCCAAAATTCTTTCTTCAACTAATTTGCTTTGATTATATTTTGGCAAATTTCCTGAATGCTTCTTAAAAAATCCAAGCATTTGTGTCGGATAAATGAAGCGTGCAAAATTGAAGAGTCCAGCCAAATGAAATCTAAACAATTGAACCTTGTTTGACTGGTTGTAATAGCGACCGCCTGTACCAAGTGTTTAGTTTGCCTACTCTAAACCCCATGCAGTTTAGCAGAACATGCTAATCTTGAAATCTTGAGATATCACAAGGGTTCTTGAAACAGACCAATGGGAATTTCTTGGAAAGGACGAGAGGGCGGAAGACCAAACAGGTGTGGCTTGGAGGTGTCTTGAAATAGGGGTCGCCACTGTGTGACATCTTGAGTGGTTGATGGTGGAATTATGGGAAGGGGGTCTGAAAGGGATATTGAATATGGACATGAGACAGGGTCAAGAACACACACACTCATCCTCTTAGAATCACATATCCCATGCACCGTCTATGTCACTGACATCAATTGTAAACAAATTAAACAAATATCTTAATAAAACTGAGAAATTGACAATTAATAATTTAAATATACAGTTTTTTTTTTGTTGTAACAGTTGTAATTGCATTACTTTGGATTTATGGTAAAAATTCGTTTTTTTAAGAGAACTAGAATTCTTTTCTAATAAGACAAGCATATTTTACGTAGCTTATTGCTTCCCAATCCTGCCATTTCTGGACTATTTCAACAATACAGAAAAAGCACATTCAATGGTTTTTCTTTGAGACCAGCTCTAAGACTTGCATGCATTCGAATATCAATATCATTTTTTCTTGCAAATACAATCTTGGTGTGAAACTGCAGTAAAAAGTGGAAGGTGCTCTTATTTTGTCATTTCATGAACAAGCACAAACAGTTAAATTTACTAGGTATAATCACACAGATAACCCACAGGAAAACATTGGTAAAATAACAACAATCCCTTTGTCTTAATACTGCTCAGGCTACCAATACAAACTGAATGTACTCAAATATTTTGCTGGAAATAAATTATGGCAACTGCTTTGGTATGTATTAACATGGTGCTTGTATCAAAACTTTACATAAGATATTACGTTGAACCACATTTTCAGTTCTATCTCTTAAAATACTGATATGGTATGGACTTTTTTCCTAAAATTCATTAAGAAGTTAGGTTTTATCATCCCCAGAGCCACTGTTAAATTTGTCATTTTCATTATCATCATCAATATGATCATCAGTTGTCCCGCTATTCTGTCCCAAAACATCAATTTCAGCATCTGTCTCCTCATCATTACTACTGCCATCTGTACCCTCTAACACAGGATCTGGCTCCTCATTGCTACCACTGCCATCTATATTTATGACATCCTCCTCTCTGTCTTCTACAAGATCATTCCCACTTTGAATGTCAATAATATGATCTCTTTTTTTATCTTCCCCAGAATATCTCTCAATGTAAATATCTTTCTCCTTGTCCTTGGTCTCAAGCACTTGAGAATATTTTTGTAAAGATTGATTAGTCTCTTTATTGTCTTTCTTGAATGTGGACAGGGGTTTGTTTGTTATGTGTGAGGAATTGAAAGAGTTTTGAGCTGGGTCAGTTGGCATTGGGGTAGAAAGGTATGTCTGTGAAGTCAGTTTTGTATCATCCAGTATCTCAGGTTGCTTTTGAGTTATTGAGGCAATATGATCGGATTTCTTTTGCATATTACCAACGTCTTCAACACTGCCCTTCCTAATGGAATTCTTTCCTTCCTCCTTTGAGATAAGAGTCTCAGTGTTTTTCATTAAAAAGTCACATTTTTCACACGCCAAGTAGTTTCCCACCACCCCACATTTGCAAAAACCTTCTAACACATTATACCACTGCTTACAGTAGTGTTTTATCACCTGTGTGGGAGGGAGAAAAGAGGGGTTAGTATGGAGCTCACCTGAGTAAGTGCAATCTTCGCCACTTTCCAAGCAGAACCGTTCTTGCATACGTATCGTTGGCTCCTGGAGAGCACTGTCCACAGGAATGCTGGCCCTGCACATGAACTGGAATCGTTGCTGGATGTAGCCACCATTGGTTATGTTACGAATCACCCATCCCGTCCAGGCACTGGACTTACGGATTTCTGCAGAGATAGAGGAAAAACTTAGAGAAAGGCATCTTTATTTTTAAATCGAATCCATAGTTGGCTAATATTTAAATATATTTCATCATTCAGAATAAAATTTACTGAATAATATCTCAAAGATATTAAAATCATGCCTTATTTCACAATCATGACTTCAATCAAATTTTCAAATATTATACTTGGGAAGGCATGCCAAAACTACCAGAAAGCTAATAGATAGCAACTTACAAAAATTCCTTGCAATACATTATTATCCAAACAAAATCTGCTAACTCACCATTGCAAGTACCACTATTACATGTCCTCCATTGTTCATTATTGCCATCACAATGGACACCGCCATTTTGTGGAGGTGGGTTGGTACAGGAACGATAACGCCTCTGGAAACCACCACCGCATTCTGCAGTGCAGGCCTCCCATTCTGTCCAGCGAGTCCATCCCCCATCTAAAGGAATTTTTGTTGGGACTGAAAAAAGGGGAGAAACCATGAACATGAAAGCATCGTTTATGCACAGTAATAAAGGCTGTGATAGCCTCAACTGAATCAAACTGCATCTGATTTAAAAATATCTTTGTAAACATCACAATATTGGATCATGTTGAATCCACAGCACAGTCAATAAATCAACTCCATAGATTCCAATCAATCCAACAAACCACCTTTTTTGCTGGAAAAAGGTCCGCTCTGGGTAAAATTTGACCTAGGTGCAAAGATTCATGGTTTAAGGTCCACTTTATCAGAACTAGAACCCCTCTCTTTGCAAATTCTGGCTAAGGACCTATTACTTATGTATTGTCTGCTTACCTGGACATGGTGGATTATTTACACAATTCTCATCAATCCTTTCCTGGCCAATACACACACGTCCACCAAACTGGGGTGCTGGATTGCTGCATGACCGCATACGTGAACGCATGGCTGTACCACACGACTGCGAGCACGCAGTCCATGGGGACCATGGTGTCCATCCTCCGTGAGCTGAAATCAAAATAACACAATTATAAATAAAGTATCCAATTTATGATGATGCCTTCAGTTTATTTTCCTCTGCCAACTTTGGAGATAACATTTTCAACCACCTTAGTTTGTCTTTTTATGAATGTAAAAAATTTTTCAAAACTAAAATCAGATGTTACTACTTCATATCTACCAAACAAATACAAGCTTCAAGGCAAATCAAATCATAAGGAATCTGTGATGGAATCTCAATTTGATTTAAAATAGGTTTCTTACTTGTACAGTTAGTCACTTGTATACTAGATCCAGGGCAGTCTCGCCCCCCAAACATGGGCGCTGGCTTGTCACATGACCTACTCCTGCACTGGCATTGGTCACCTGAGCTATACTCTCCAACCTGACCACATCTGGACCACGCTGTCCATTCAGACCACTCTCCATTAACTGAGGACAGGAGACATTTTAATTTCAGGTGAACAATAATAGTATAACCTTTGGGAAATTCTCAAAATATCCACTTCACATATTCAGTATTCACATTTATATTCAGTATTCAAGAAATAGAAGAAAACAAATATATTGTATTTCAACAAACCTCCAGTTAAAACAGACTTATGAAATCTCTCCTGATTTTCTGACCGTGAACTTACTTGGATCATTCATAATAGGACACTGGTTGATCGGTCTCTGGTGCCAGAAGTGAGCGCGGGTGTTTCCCCGAGGCGGCGGACTGCATTGGTTGTGTTTACTGCTCCAGCCACAGTAGGGGTCCATAGACCGCGTGCAAGTTCTGGACATAAAACATAAATCATTATGTATATATAATAATAATAAATAATTTTGGGTTAAAATTGAGTCATTTGCCATTTCCCCTTGTTAGATGGTTGGCATTTTCATCGTTGTCTGCAACACGTGAGAGTCATAAACTCAGAGGACATGTTCAGGGGTGGAGGGAGGCTGTCTTCTGGGTCTCTTTGAAGACAGTGAAGAATTTTTCAAAAATGGGCATTTTATTTATTTATTTATTTATTTATTTATTTGTCAGAGGATGGTCAAAAATGGAAGATGGATTAACAAAGATAATTTGGAAGACTGTTAGAAAATATTTCTGGATCTGTCCCTTATGTTCATAGAAATATTATATTTTTATGAATAACCTTAATAAACAAAATGATAATGGTAGCCCTTATTATACTAAATTGAAATGGATGTTTTTGGATGATAGAACTGTAAATTAATACTTTTTAGGGAGTCAATTTGAGACAAAATCTAACCTAAGAATATATCAATCATATTTCCTTTATTTAAAAATCTATAACATTTACCTGTAACTTCAATACAAACATACCTTCTTGATTTGAACCTGTGACATCTGTGGACTTGAATTTTGATTATTTCTTGACTGGTAGATATATAAATATTGCCCTGAAAGTATGAATAGATGTAGAAATAACAGATGCCAAATAGGTACTTAATTTAATTTCAAAGACTACGAAGAATACAATAATTAATTACTGATTACCCCACTTGAATTCTGTTGAGAAAAATGCATCACTCATTCAAATATTTCAAAACTTGAAAATATTCAGCTCCACTTGGATTTCATACAAATATAAAAAATCTGGTCCCCTTACATTATACAATTCCATCTTGTAAACAGGGCGATTCTGTCCCTTAGGGAAAATATTAATCTCTTCTAAAACACACGCCTCAGTGCTGTTTGGCAAATGGACAATTTTCTTTAACACTCCTTCCATGTTTACCACAAACATCACTTGGAACTGGGTCCTGTGTTTGGAGTGTACTGTGTCTACCACAATGTGGCTCCACCTATATATCAGGAATTATACTATTCAATAGTTGTTGAAAAAGTTGTTTCTATTTTTTTCCCAAAACAAATCCATATTCTAAAATATCATATAATCACAATGAAAATTAACCAAATTAAATGAAATGGTGACAAAAAAGTCATTGAGAGTGACTGTGGAGAAATAACTGGTCTGAGTCAAAGATTCTTAAGCATTATAGAAAGTAATAAGTATAGAAATGTAGACAGCTCTGTTGCTACCTTTCATTGGCAGCAGTGGCAAAGGGGTGCAGAGTAACTGGCTGAACAGCGCTGTCCATCATTTGGTACTTCTGTGCATTGCCAATGTCAGTCTGTGACATTCCTGCTTCTCGTTCCTTGTTTGACTGACACTGTAAAAGAAAATTTCATTTTTCATAAAATGAATAAAAGATGTCATAAAGGCATGATATTACATTTTTTAATATGCAAAGCATGAAATGTGCTAAAATACAATCACAACTTTTTAAAACTTCCTGAACAGTTGATAAATTCAGAAAATAAAGAAAAAAATGTACTTATTGGCAATATTTCAGCCCTCCTCCACAGTTTAGGAAATCATATTATAACAATAATAATAATACTACTAAATCCCAGCACTGACCCTGTAATTAGGGAATGGGTTTTCATGCTGCACCCAAGCATGCTTAGAGCTTTCTTGGTACTTAAATGGACCTTCGAAGGCCTTCTGGAATGCTGTCATATTATATACACACACTGCCGAACCATACATACTGCTCCTGTAAAATACAAATACAGTAATTACATAAGAAACTCAAACAGTACTTATACAACACATAACATCTAAATAAACTTTTTAAAATTGTAATAAGTGTGCTATTTCTTCAATAAACTTTTTAAAATAATGAAATTGATTAGAAATACTGCATTTACTTAATAAATTTCAATAAAATTGATAAGAAATGCAGTAATTATTCAATAAACTCAACCAGATTTTAATCAAACAGTTTTCTTCAACCATTGTTTTGTTGAGGACACCTTTACAACTAAGTAATTGTGGCAAAAAAAGCCATCAGCATTAAACAAATAAATGAGCAAATCAGTCTTTAAAAAGATTTATCCTAACAGAATTATTTTCAGATATTCTTTTAAATCAAACATAGCCTGTGTGATACGTTCACATTATGTTACAGACATCTAAATGCCCAGTTAATTTATCAACTGTTAACACTTTGCATAGCTGAATCATTTATATGTTTTAAGGTTGCCTTCAGAACAGTGGACTGACTACTATGTGGGTCAAATATGGCAACCCACTAAAAAACCTGGCATCTAATCCGCTAATAGACACTGGACAGGTTCCACGTGGGGAAGTATTCAAGTGGGCCGGCCATATTTGATCCTGGGACCAGTTAGTCTACTGCTCTGAATGTGGCCTAAGACAGCCATTATGTGAACAGACTTCACACACTAAGTCCCAGATGTCACCAAAGCTCCCATGATTCATGTGACACCAGGTGCGCAGTGACATGAACCCTTGTCACCAGCTGATGTGAGAAAATGTCAACCATTCTAAAATGTCAACTTCTGAGGTGACTGATGCAGCACACTAAAACTGGTTGCAAATCGTCGCATATAGAAAGGCGTGTGTGTGTGTGTGTGGGGGGGGTTAGGGGGTGGCAAGGGATGGGTGGGTCGATGGTAAGGTGGGTTCCCCCCCCCTTCAATTGGGGATTGATGGATGGGTGGTCAGGAGGGTAAATTGGGCAGATCCCCTCAAAGAATGGGGTGAGTGGGGTAGATAGGTGGGTGGGTTGGGGGTACTCCTCCCCTTTTAAAGTCACACACATTATTGATGACTTACACAGGGGTTGTGAAGACCATGTACACCAGTTCCTGCTCCTGGAGATAATATGTGCTCTGGAGCTCGATTGTAATAGAATGGATAGTCCCCAGGCATGGAACAGTTCAAGCGAGCCTTTTGGAAAGTTGTCCAGTTATCCTTCCATAAAAATTTCCCTCCTTTGTCATTCTTGCACACTTTTGCCACTCGTGGGTAGATGCTCTGTAAGACAAGATGGGAAAATAAGTTTTGTGAACAAAGTTTTCATTTCTTCAAGAAATAGTTAATTAAAAGTAAGTTAACAATTTTCATACAGAATTCATTGACTTTCCTCAATAAAGAGCAGTGACAAAATATGGTTCAATCACCATAATCATATCAATAGCAGATTAATGGTGTCAGAACGATTTTATACCTTCCCACAGTTAATATATTCTGCTGCGGTTTCTCGGAAGAAGAAAAATACCAACTCTCCTATCTCATAAGATGACACAAACACTGGCTCTGTGGAAAAAAATGATATTATTTTTAAATATTTATTTCAAAATCCTGATTCATGAAGAATAAATTACAACTTAAAGCATTAATATATAGCTAGAGGTATACAGCAAAATAGACATCATGGATATTGCTAAAAAGTTTTGAATTCAATAACATTTATTACAAACAAAAATGAAATCAATGAGTAAACACAAATATTCTTGAATAATGTGAACTGAATTTGTAAAATTTTGAAAGTGACATTTTGAAAGTGAAATCACACAACCATCCATTTCGACAAACCATACCATTGAGCCATTTTGAGTTATATTGCACGGTGCGAAGAACAGGTGAAGGTCCTGTATTGCGATAAATTGCAACATCACGGGCAGCAAAATCCATCACGGAGGCAGCGTAGACATCACCTTCAGATGTCATTAACGTGGTGGCGTTGTGGTGAGGATTGTAGGGGCACTTAGAGGCGCCATCTTCAGTCCTGGTCACCTCGCCCAAGTTGGTTAGCTGCAACAGTAAATATACAGACTTAAATGTAAACTGGTTAAGATGTTTTTTTATTGAGATATGAAAAGTGCAGTGGTGTTTACATTTATGTCCTTCCCTGCTTTATGTTCTCAGAGAAAGAAACTTACAAATAGGACAATATTTTTTTTAATTGTACATAAATGTAGTATATAAATTCAACTTGAATTCTAAACTACTTTCCAATATATCATATCTTCACTTAAATGTAAAAAATTCTAATCTATTTAAATAACCCAAATGCAATTCATATTAATAATTAATCTGTTGCAGATCATTTTCACATCTGTTTAGCCTCGGGGATAACCACACTGTTCATGCCTCTTCCCGTTACAAAAAACATTAACCCATCATTAGAAGTGATTAAAACGGTCGTGCATACTAATAAAAGTGGGCATTATGAATTAAACTCATATAAAAATTGGATTGGTACCTTTTGCGTGTGCCCCAGACATTTGAATTATGGTAAGTTAACGAAGCAGGACAACTCATGGTGGGATAATAAAGAGTGGGATAGCAAAGAGTGGGACAACATGGAGTGGGACAACACAGAAATGATCAGAGATGTGTAATAGCAAAACAAAAAGGGATTAATTATCCTAATCTCTCCAAACTTTAGGTATCTCACAAAAGAATACAATATATGCTTACTGCATAATTATAAAAATTGTGAAGTCACTATTGAAAAGTGACTTATGTGTTTTTAACAAATAAAAGTATAAAAAAATCACCAGATCTGTAAATCTTTTTTTGGGGGGGGTGAAAAGCAAACCCAGACAGTTGAACCCCAATTTTTCAAATTGTTTTCAGACTACAAAATTCCCCATGGGATTTTTGCCTACACAAGTTTTTAAACAAATTATATTAGTCTGCACTGGTAAAAAGAAAACAAGCCTCGATGCCAAGGGCACCAATATCTGAAATTTAATTGTTTCTCTCCTGCTGCCACTGGCAACAAAAATAGAAGCTCCAATTGTCGCTTCTATTTAATTTGTTATTGTTGTTATCCATTCTTTCTGCAATTGTCTCTTCTATTTAATTTGTTATTGCTGTTATCCATTCTTATCTTTGTCCTTAGAAAAGCTACAAATGTTCCCACGTCCTCTTTTCAATCATTCAGCAAAATACATTTCATAAAATCGTTGTTAAAAAATTTCAAATTCTTAATAGTTTTTTAAATGTAAAATCCACATACATTTGTATTTAAATCAAGTTTTTTTTAGTAATCAATTAACAAAAGTGTATTCTATCGTGTCTAGCATATGCTGGTCATTGAATTTAAGGATAATAGATTTAGTATATTCTCTGAGAGGAAGACTCTGAATAACATTTCATGGACAAAAAGGCAAAAACATAATTTTATGTTTTCCACTTTTCTTCAGTTCACTTCAGATCCAAACAATCAAACTGCATGGGCATTTGAGGTCGTGTTTTGAAAACTTAAATCCATCCTCAGCAAGTGTTTTCCATTTATCTTTTCAAATCAAATGTCAGTGAGCTGTTTGGGCTAGGAAAGAAAACCAAGTGACATTCTCATCCAAGTGTTTTCAATGACTCTGTCCTACAGGGGGTCAAATGGTTTCTAAGTCCATTTTTATTGGAACCAAATGACATCTTTTTTCTTTTTAAAAATGCCATGAAAAGAGTGCAATGCAAGAAATTTACTCTCTGTGGTGGTTGAAAAGAAAGTGACCAAAATGTGTCTTTAAGAGTTGCTACTTTCTCTTCTAGGAAAACTGAGGAACTGTTTTACAATCACTTTGTATTGGAGCCAAATGCTTTCTCCTTTGATGGAAGGAGGCCAAAAATTAAGGCTTTGGACAATTATCTAAAAAAGACAAGTCTGCATGGTGCAAGGTTGGAAGCAAACGCTGAAAGCTACAAATTGCCCTGTTCTTTGGACCGTCAGCTCCGATTCCATGTCCTGCTGCTTTTCTGTGCTCCAATTTTCCATCCAGGGTTCCCAGACATGACAAATGAGGTTTTTGTCTGTGATTTATTATCTGCATAATGCTAACTTTGTTTTTCAAGCATGATGTATGGTCTCTTTAGTATGACTGAGAACATCTTGAGAAGTGGCAATAAATTCACTTCCAGTGGAAAAAAGAGGATGAAGAAGTCATTGCCACCTGCTGCTAAGCTTCACTGCTGCCATAACTATGACAGTTCTGTACTGTTTCATATATTCTTATGCAGATCTCTCATCTTTTTTTTCATGGTGCACAGTTCTACATATCAACAGTGCATGTGTGGAGGGTGCAAATAAAGGATGCATATGCACATGCATCCAATCAGCTTATTCCAGCACCTCCGCAATGAAAAATAAGAACCATTTAAAGAACACCCTATTTTCAAATGACAAAATAAAAAGGAGAAATGGAAAATTCCTATTTGTAATTACCCAAGGGCATTGCAGTCTGCAAAAGATATTCCCTCATACAACAAGTTTGAACTTAATAAACAGTTGCTTCCAATAAAAAAACTCTTCAGTTGACCAAAGACCAACAACTGTTCCCAATAATCTTTTCAGAGCATTTTTTAATTACAGATAAAACATGTTTCTCTTCAAAGGGATTCAACCTATCATTTGCTAGCAAAAATATCATGTGACAACAAAAAAAGCTCTCCAGAATAATCCTCTGCAGGGGGAGGCGAGGGGGGGGGAGAAATATACACATTTCTCTGAATATTCACCAACTTACATTGGATGTATCTCTGAAATTGTGACTTCTGGTAAAAGCTTCATCATTGTGGCTTTTGTGTTGCAGAATTTTAAAATAAAAAAATATCCACAGAAACATATGTGCCTAAAGCAGTCTTTTTGTAAGATGAGCTTAACCTGCAGGTTGTGAACTCTGAAGAGGATCAGTGACAGGAAATTGGAAGAAACAGAAAACAAAAAATCCTGAGGCATACCCTCTACCATCAAAAGCATCTGGGGTTTGGAAAAAAGAACCGCCTGTAAAATGGATCATTGCACAAAATAGTCAGTTTGGAGCTAGTTGGTTTGGGAGTGATCAAGAAACTGTCCCATAAATTACTAGGATTGAGAGGCACATTTTCTTTGAAGTTTCTTGCTGCTACTATATATAGGGGCTATCATTTTTTTTCTTTAAAACAGCTGTGGCTGTCCTTCAAGGAACTTTGGAGCACTGTCATCACTGTGTTTTCATCAGCATGTGTGTAACTGGGGGGAGGGGGGGGGTCCAAGAGCCACTCTTAATTAAACTTCAATACCAGTTTTATGGCATTTCAAAAGTTGAATCAACAAAGGGGAAAAGAGATCTGATTTTATTAAACCACCCCCTCCCCTTAGAAATTGCTGGGTGCAGATCAGATATTTTCTTTGAAACAGCTTTGAAAAAGGCACAAAAAAGAACAGAAACAATGCTTCCTAGATTCTAATTTTTCTAAAACACCAAGTGGATTAAAATGTCATTCAAATGTATGTTAAATCCTCAAGAGACGTCTATAGTCCTTAGACGTCTATAGTCCTTAGACATCTATAGTCCTTAGACGTCTATAGTCCTTAGACGTCTATAGTCCTTGCACTTAGTGACATAATCCATTTCAAAAGATTCTGTTTTAAAATTCAAACCAGGTAGCCCCAGAACTCCAGTCAATCTAGAGCCTGCTAAGGTTACCAAAAGCTGGCTTTTAGCCTGTGCTTTGCAGAAATCAGCTCCAAATGCTGTTTATTGTTGTAAAGCTAATCACGTCTGCCCTTTAAAAGGAAAATGTAATAAAACAGGGGAGGATTTTATGAGGCGTTGCAGTTTATTAGGGTTAGTTATGGTTGATGCTGCTTCGAGGCATAATGTTTAAAACCAGGGCAAAGCAAAGGAGAATAGGGGACAGATGTCGCTGTTTTTATCTGATTTTCGTACTTTGAACCTTCTTTTCTTTCCCTTTCTTTTGGAATCTAATTTTCTAAGTTTGTGTGTATTTTAAATCTGTATCCTCTACTGTTTCTTTGGAAGTTCTTCTACAAACAGACATGCTTGTTTGAAAGTCTTGAAAAACACTGATTTTTTCGTCTTTCCAAAATAAGCAGAAAAAAAATTCAAGGGAGCAGCACTTTTTATGACCTACCTGTCTTACTGAACACTTTGGTGAAAAAGCATTGGTGCCACATGCAAACAACTGGTCCCCATGACGTAGCAATACTTTGATAAAGTTATGGCAGTTTTCCTGAAAACAAAACAAGAAAGGAACAATGAATAAATGCTTGTTTTTCTCGCATCTGCTTTCACTGATAGCAAGTGATTTCAGTCTTTGTTTTATTTACTCTACACCAGGAGTTTTTTCAGTTGCTTGTTCAATCTTTTATCAAGTCACAGTGAAAACTTAAAACTTGAAATTCAGCCAGTTAAATTGCTTTTTTTAAAAGAAGATTCAGCTGCTGAAATATACACGACTCTTTCCACCTGTTTTAGTGGAATGAATGGTTTTCTCTTCGAGTAAGACAAGAAGATTTTTATGATGTGATGAGGTGTTGTCATACTACCTCTGACTGTCCCTTGGCCATACAAAGTCCCCTGGTCTCATTTTTAGTGCCCCATTTCGCCACCTCCAGGGCGTCTAAGCTATCTAACGATAATCTCAAAATATGGTTTCTGAAATTAAAATAAAAATTTTTGTAATATAATACAAAAGTGGAAATAAATAAAATATTTTCACCAAAATAAATAAAATATTTTCATCAAAGTCTCTAAAATATAGAACTGTTGTCTGGTTTTCTGATGTCATTATTAGACTATATTCACATACACAGTGAGGAGATCACACAATGTTAACTTACAGTTATTCATGGGCAAAAACAAAACTCTCAAAATTAAGTAGTACTGTAATGTTTGTGGGAAGCTTCGATAGTTTCACAGGAAAAAGTGTCACAAGTTTTTCTGTCTATCTCCACACTCTCTTGCTCTCACTCTCTCTCTCTCTTTCTCTGCTTACCGTGCCCCAGCTATCAGTTGTCTTCTGGGGATATCTAATGTTAATTCCATATATTCTTTGATCTCGTTGTTTCTGTAGGTTCTGTAGCTGGCAGAACTTGACTGTAAATCTGGAATAAGAAATTGATAATAGAGAATACATTCAATATATCTCACAATTTACAAAGCAGCATGGTGCAGCATTTTGGCTGATTGCAAATACAAGCAAAATTGGCTAAAATAAATGTGGTTTTAATTGTCTTTTCTTAGACTTATTTTAGCATGGTGAACGATGATGGTGGTTAGTTGTTCTCTATCAGTCTGTCTAATAGTTGTAAATGTTTCCACATCAATGTCATACTGTTTCCACAATATGGCAAAAATGCAGACATATTGTTATTTTTTCCCCTTTGCTTTGAGATGAAGTTAAAGTGAGACAGTTAAACATTTTTTTGGTTAAAAAATTGATGTTTTCATGGGTGCAAGTTCACATTTACAGAAGAAAAGATGATGAAGACTCATTATTTATTAAGAGGTCATAAATAGTGCTTTCTCTGTTATATGGGGAAACATTAGATGTCTTCCTAACGAAGAAAGTAATCTTAGAATAGCACTTATAATGCAGTTATTTTTTCTCCCTGTCAGATGGAAGGGCAATGTTTTATTTTTCCTCATTTATAACTTGGGGTTTTTTCAAAACTGGCAGTATTAAAAACCTCTCTTGTCAGTGACAGATTATAGAAAGAGTAGAAGTTACGACAAAATGATTGATCTTGGTTTCAAATTTTGCTCAAATTGCCCAGCATCTCTCTTTTGTTGTGTTCGTTTTGACTAGCCAAGGATGAAATGCTATCATATAATGTGTAGCAAGCTTGTAGAAAGGATCTCTGTAGTCTCATTCACATGGCCGAGCACCTCCTACTTGCTGTTCTCATTCGAGGTGTTCACACAGAACTCATTAAATGTTGATTGCACAACAGCATGCTGTGGTCAAGCAATCAACTTTTAACTTCTCGCAATCAAAACTGACCAACATACTCAAATAAATCTTACAGCTTATCTAGTGCATTACACTCATGTGGTTGAAAATGAAGTTGATTGCATTACATCATGCTTGGTCCACAGCAGGTGATCAGTTCAACTGTTTCTACTTAGAATAATCAACTTCTGCAACTAGGGCTACAAGGATCGAATTGAACAGCACTGATCGTATCTGGTACGTCAATACTCCCAAAAAGAAAAACAGAAGAACCGCAGTAGAACAGATAAGTTATACATAAAGACACATGTGAATGGAACCTTGATTTTCAGGTAAACACCTCGGATGTCTCTCACATGAACAACAATTCAGGAGTCCCATTTCAAAGTCACCCTCAGCTTTTCCACCTGAGAAGATCGGAGTTCACAAGTTAGGTCCTGATCCATTTTTTATTTGCTTCTTTTTATTCCATTATGTTGCAATACAAGCCATGGTCAACATTCCAATGCTTGGATTTGAAATTGACATTTTTTAAAAGCAAAACCACAAATGAGGAGCAAATTTCAGATTTAAACAAACAAAGGAGATTAAAAGATTATTTCAAAGTGGTGTCTACCTCAAATGCAGACATTTACCTGTAACAAAAGATACATTTTACAAGAAACTTTGGTTCACTTTCAGCTAACGCCTGCGGCACTAATTGCCAACTTTTCAAAAGAAGACACAAAATTACCAACTACAGTAAGTTGTTTGTGTTGCCATAAATAAGCCTTTTGCTAACGTTCTGGAACCATTGTTTGAGGTAAGAGTACAACTCAGGGTCTTCGAAACAAGAACAACTTCAAGATAAATGTTTCGTGAAATGTTGAGAGCAGCTGCTGTGCCTGTGACAAAATAAAAAGACAGGGTTTTTAGTATGACAGAAGTTAAGTTTAGGTCAGACTTGTTTTGTGGCAACTGCAATTGAATGAAAATATCAGAATGATGGCAGGTTCAGTTTAAAATCAGTCTGATACTTTAAGCAGAAAAAAAACATCATGTTACACCCTTGGTTAATTAGGTTAAGCAGATGCCCTGTTTTTTTTCAAATAAAATGCCCAGGTATTTACTTTGTTAAAAAGAGTTTAATAAACATAAATCATAAGATGTTGACATTTTGCTATTTCACCATCCTAAAACAATCCTGTACCTAAAGTCAAACGCCACAGTAGTCAAAACCTGATATACATGTTTCCAACTTTTACAAGGGATAAATGGTCTCCAAATGTTGAAAAAAAATCATTACACGTAGAAATCTCCCCTTTTTCCAGGGTAACTAAAACCTCAAGACAAACTTATTCAAATATTTGCCTCTTGTAAAAACCACCAGAGTCACCTTTTGCTTAACCCCGTGCATGCGACTGTAATCAGTGTTGCCGTAACAACCAAATGTTATCGTGTGTGTCGCGCGCACGACCCAAGTACAAGCGTGTACTCCCTCCTCTCCCATGTCGCAGACTGGTGCCAATTTAAATGTCAAGACCAATATCAACAAACCTGCCGACTGTTACTGCCATAAAAACCAACAGTTCTGAAATCATTAAAAATGAAATGCATTGAAAACGACAGAAACTAAACCAATTCTACACTGGTCTAAGGTGTGTTTGCATATGTGTGTGCATGCGTGCATACATATATGTGTGCATGTGCAAGTTGCACAAAAATAATATGATGCACTATAAGCTTGTAAATGACATCATAATTACCATGACAACCTACCAAACAATAACATATCAGCTGAACCAATGCTACTAGAACCCTGGGGTTTAGGAATGAATGGATCAGAGCAAAAAGGCTTGAAGAATTTTATGGGCAGAACTTTGATCTTGGTCCCTTGTGGTGAAACCGATTACCGAGCACACTACTAAACACTACATTCAGCGGAATATCAATCTTCCACTGAATAACAACATCAGCTGCCTTTTCCGGAGCATGCAAATGAACAATATTTCATAACCATTATGTTCAAGATTACCTTAAAATGAAATATTTCAACTGTTTCACCAGAAAATCCAGCTAGTTTTTTCTTTCACTGAAGACTCCTTCATATACAGACCTAAGCAATTAGATGCCTAAGTACAAAGTGGTTTAAGATTAGGATCTCTGAATCTGAAAAGGTTTGTTTCCAGACAGTCTTAACATTACTTGTATGCAGGAGTTCAAAAGTACAGCTGAGGAAAGGCAATCACTTCAATTGGATATTTTCTATTTGATGCTTCAAGTCAGACTTCGTTTTATGCTTTGCCCATTGAAGCAGATCAACAAAAAGACTTCTTTTCCAATCAACATCAACTGCCTAAGATGAACCAGTCTGTACTCTTAATGCAGAGCCAGTCACATACATGCCTCTGCTGTTCTATATATATATCTGCTTACATTAATTACATTAATTACATTAACTAAAATATTGCTTGCCATTAGCAAACCATCTTTTGAATTATTTTGTTGATTCAATGTGCTATTTTTTTAATACACTATACAGCTAACAAAGAGCACAATTAAAAAAAACACTTCCAAACACAAGTCCCTGTTTTTTAACAGTATGTAGTACAAACCAATGCTGCTTATAACAGCATTTCACAGAAAGATTTTTAGTTGCCAAATGTCCTCTACTTTTCTTTTTCAACAAACATTACCCCAAAGCCAACTCTTAAATGACCTCAGACATGGTCCCCGGACAAGGTGCCTCGTTTAGTCTCATTAAAGTCAATTTGTGCCTCTACTTAAAATTTCAACACATCACTAGAATAACCCTGGAAGTACACATATTACGATATTTGTTGATTTTACTCATTAAATTGGCTCTAATAATGTTCAGTCACCATTTTAGTGAAAATAACCACTTGAATCTGTCAGTAGTTGTGGAAAAGTGCCGTCACAGGCTGGCAACTTGTGCCTCCTTGTTCCATTCAAGTGTCAGTTTGACTATGAATAGAAATATGTCCTGAAACAATGTAAGTGAAAAATAGCACCAAAATTGATGACAGTCACACGTAAATGCCCTGACACAAGCGTCAACGCGGTAACTCGGTAACTCGCAGAGGTCCCCAGTCATATTCAAGTGACAACACAAATGACACGTTAAATTTTGACAAAAACAATTGACACACAGATTTTGACAAAAACAATGACTCAAGAATTCTGATAATATTTTAGGTCCCCAGGCCTCAAGTAGCTTTACACACACACAATTTGACATAAATCAAAATACAAAAGATTCTATGAAAATATACAGGAACGAAAGAAAGACCAATTAATGCTGATAAGTAACGGACGCTTGTCCATGCAGACCCCCCCCCCCCCCCCGACAACATATATATATCTGAACCAAGGGTCACATGAGGTCAAATATTTTCCTCTGTCCATAAAAATCACCATGGCAACAAAACCCACCACAGAGTCCCATTTATTTTATTTGAATCCAAGTTCTTTACAAATGCTCATCAGATCATGTTGTTGATGGCAAAGCCCCATTCATTTTGTTGCCATGACAACTGCCTTCTACCCAGGTATTGCTGGTATTTTTTTGTTCAATCTTTTACATTTGAAAGCAATACAATTTATGATTGGGTACTTAAAATACATCAACATCTGAACTACATCAAAGGATTTATCTTCAAAATATAGTGGGATATCAAGATATTGGTTTATCATCACAAACTATCATGCTTTGTTTTAAAGAATGGTTATCCTTGCCTACAACTTAGATTTTCAAGAAAAATAGGTTGATGAGGATGAGATAATGGAGACTTGGTTTTTGTATAACAAAGATCAGTATCAAAGAACATTTTGCTATGAAGCTAGTAGAGACCCTGACACATAAGGGCGATGATATCAACAAAGGCAGCCTTTCACCAATTCTACTTCCTATCACGGGTGCATAGTCCGTTCACATTAGAAAAGTAAACCCTG
Source organism: Lingula anatina (assembly GCF_001039355.2). Next base: position 249,363 of record NW_019774280.1, read on the forward strand.
ATAAAACCTCGATCAGCCCTTAACCGCAGTCCAAATTGCCAGTGTGAATGGGGTAAAAAATCTGGGAATGGTTTTAACTAGGGAGGGTTTTTTAATCAGGATAAAGTTAACAACCTGGCCTCTGGTTCTATCTGAGAAACCACCTGTTACACCTGCAGTCCACCTGTTACCTTGATCTTCTCTACCTGGTATATTGGGAAACTTTTTCTCTCAAAATTTTGAATGGTGATGAAGTTTAATTTGGTAGGGTCTTTAGAAATATATTACAACAAGGATGATGTAGAAATATTTTAAAATATGGACAGAAACAAAGATTGAGATATATTTCATATAGCACATAAGCTCTGCAGTGTTTTTAGGCTGATTAAAAAGTAATTAAGTTAATGACCATCTATCAATAAGAATAAAGGTACTGTACTTTTGGAAAATGGATAGGAATCTTACCAATTAACATTCCATAGAACACATACATAGTATAAGATAAGCTCCCCGAGATATCTTTGTCAGCTTTTCATAGTGCTCGCAATTTGTTAATGGAGAGATGAAAAGATTAAATACAGACAGCCGGATAGTCTCTCACTTTTCTGGGTAGACATTATATTAGCAGCCATGGCCTACTTCCATTGGTTATATTTCACTGGATGACTCAACTACTTGTTTATAAAGTACAGCTTATTAGTAGTTTGTCTAATGCGTCTAATTTGTTACAAAATATCTTACTATATAAAACAATGGCAGGATTTATCTGTAACCCTCCATATACTGTTGAATGAAACCATTGTTGTTAAAACTGTCTTACACTTCAAGACTTAGGGTGTCCAAAACATAACATATACTAACATGCAACTGTTGAGAAAAGCTAGAAAGGGAGCAGATGCTAGTAGTTAAACCGACCTTCTCTTTATACAGTTCAGCATTTAATGGAGGAATTTGACTTTTGCATTTATACGTTCAGTAGTGCATTCATTCCATTCAAAACATAGACCACAAGTCAAAAAGGATGTTCCCGTTTCACAAAATCCGGATTTTCTCTCTCAGTAACTCCTTTGTTAATTCAAGTGACATTAGTAAAGGGTTCGTTTAATTCCCAGTGAATCTCAGTTTAATGGGTCTTCTATTTTCCACAGTTGGGCACTTTGTTGGAACAATTAACAATAGAAGAAGCCATTAGGGTTTATTAAAATTTGCCAAATATATTTTTCATTCAAATTAAACACAAAGACTATTTTTGTTTGACAATAGAAAAAGAGACTACACAGTGCAAATTTGATTTCTGAACTGCCAAAACTATTTTGCATGAAACATTCGCTGACCCTTTTTCATCAGAATCACAATTTCTCAGCTTACAGCAAAAACAGTGGTTTATAAATTTATAAATGATAATAATAATAATAGAGCACTACCCCAAAAACACATTTTCTGTCAAATATTGCAAAAAGTTTTCAATTATCTTTTTTCATACAAAAAACAGAAAGAAACATTACAATTGTCATTACAAAATGCACTGAATGACATTTCACCTACGGCTCTTGCATGATGCCAGAAATGGGGAAAAAAGTTGTGAAGGGTAATGTCAGGAAATGCCCACAGATATGTGAATGAACCATGCTACATTATCAAGAGAAACTGGTATTGACTTTTACGTAATTGTGAAAATGAGAAATCCCCAAGTCTATCTATAGACAAAGTGAATACAGTGTTTGCATGATATTATACAGACACAAAATAACCAGAAAATTGAGATTGCAGAGGCAGAGATATCTGAAGGCATTTGTAAAATATATACTTAATTACAGTACTTTCAACAACGAAGGTGCGAACCACCATTAGTATATCAAATTGATCATTAAAACTTGATCCGACTTCATATGATGGGAAGTGGAAGTGGTTAAGTTGACTCCAAGCAAAACCAACAAGTGCCTCAATTGTTTCTGGCTCTACAATAGCGACTCAATGGCTAATTTTTATTAATTTCCTGTTTTTTTTAAATCGCATGTAGGCTGCTTGCACATGAAGATTTCTGATACAAATGTTAACTTTACGTGAACCAATTTCAACAGCCAAAACTTCAAATTCGGCATTACGTTTGATGATCTATATTTCCTATTAGAAAGAGTTGAACTGGTTCAAGACAAGCACAATACATGGTCTGTCACTTCAAAAAATGGCCATAATCAATAAAATAATGTCATTTCGGGAACTGTTACAAGTTATAACACAAGCATCCTTGTTGTGATGTCACAGATCGGTGCCAGACATCTGGACGTGTTCTTGTTTCACTGACGGAGACTTGAGGTCAGCGAAATCATAAAACATTTCTGTCTGTGGGTCTGCGGTCAGTTATTAGAGCAGACTATAAACACTCCAGTCTGGGAGGAGAGCCTTTGCCATTGGCTATCCTGTATGGTACCTTTAACTAAATATGACTTGTGGTCTGGCAGCAATCATGTCACATCTGGATGCTTTCCTGTTTGGTTGGAGATTGCTATACAAGGTTATTATCAGATGCTGCGGTTGTGGCCACATCGGGACTAACTTAACACAAAACCGTGGTCACATCAGGACAAACTTAAGACAATAAGAACAAAAAAATAGTGCTCCAAATTATGAATAAAAATGGGAATTTTACTTTTCATACTGATACATTATTGATTTTTTAATTGAAAAATTTCACAATTCTTCATCTTAAAATGTCAATATATCTAAAATACAGTATTACACCCATGAGATTGTATATCGTTCAGAAGTCTCCCCTCACACAATTGTATATATATCAAAAATGCCCATTCTTCTACCAGCTGTAAGCCACGTTATGTACATACTAAAGTCAACCACTGTTTCTGATTGAGTTTTTCCACGTAATGATTCAACATGAGACTGAAGGATATGCAAGTACTCTAATGTGCACACCACTTAACCAGGGGCCCACGATTTCCTTATTGCATGCAAAAACCACTTGGCGAGCATGAAAAATGTTAATGTATAAAACCAGTGGTGTACACAAATTTTATGTCTTTCACTGTCTCACCTTCTAAAAACAATTGTAATTTAAGTGTTTTTATTTGATAAAGGGTTTGTCAGGCAAATGTTACCCTACACGCTACAGCTACTAGCCTTTTTTTTTAACTGAACAGACAGCTGCTCCAGTGAGCCTTGTTATATATGAGACTCTATTTTTGGGAGGATCCTATTCAGTATTTCTGCTTAAGGGAAGGGGGAAGATGGAATATTTCAAGTTTTAATGTTAAATGTAGGACACAGGAAAGGGGAGAAATGTCCCCCCCCTCTCCCCCCCCAAAAAAAAAAAAAAAAAAAAAAAAAAAAAAACTGTCTTAGTCATATAAAACAGAGGTGTTCTTTCTTTCCTTTAGAACTAAGTGTTACTTGTTGAACAAACTAACAATCAATTTTATCACAAAAAAGATAAATGGGAGATACAGTATAATTTTACTTCACAAAAGAAAAAAAAAACACTCCATTATTTAAAAAAGAAACTACAAAACGACATGGACCCACAGTGTCATGGCGGTGACGGTGGGCCCACCCTGTTTCACACCATGACTAAACAGTTCGTATCACCTCCATGCCCGTCGCAATACAGAAAATAGGTCCCTGGGCATTGGGAGGCACTGTACAGCTATAAGGCTATCAGAGGTCATCAGAAACCAGCACTCCAGTGTCGAGACAATAGGAAAGTAATAGGGGAGAGACCTAATGATAAGGCGCAATGACAAAAGATGGCTTTTCAGTGCAATGCAATAACAAGAATGAGGTTGAACCTTTTATACGACAATTGGGATATTAGATATGTGACTTCATAAAGATAAGATCAGTCTTATTGATCGGTACAACTTGACTTCTTTCATACAAATCTATGTCAGAAAAAACATTTGTCAGAAATATAATAACATGGTAATGAAACTGTTTTGGAGATGCACAGAAAGATGCTTATCAATACAAACTTTTATGTTTTACCCCCCCCCCCCCCCCCAAGAGATTTCATGACCACGTGAGAGCTAAAATGAGAGAGAATGAGAGAGAGACCACTGCTAACACAGAAGAAAATCAAGTCACTGTCTGACTGTAATGAGGTACAACTAAAATTAAAAAGAAACCCTTTATAACAGTGGCAAAACAAATGTGATATTAATTGTTTAAGAAGCTGTTTAGTGCCCTGAAACTGCCCTTAATGAGCCAAAATAATGATGGGTACATGATGATTTGTTCTGGCCACTTAAGTAGTTACAGGGTGCCAGGAAAATGCCATGATGCTATCTACCTATCCTGTCTGTTTCTATTTGTTCGTCTGCTCATTTGCCTGGTTGTCTGTCCGTTTGTCTGCCTGTCTGTCTGCCTCTAAATAAAAACAACATTGATGTCTGATTGATGGCAGGCTGATTGTTCAGAATGTCTATCCATCTATCAGTGTCCATCATTTTGCATCCTTCCTCTTTAATCATACACAAAAAGACAAATTGTGATATGCTGAATTTTAATAAGAAGGCACTATAACCTTAGTTGTCCAGTCAATCCATCCTAAACCCATCAGCTAATAATTTAGTTAAGTATAATATGCCAACTGCTATTTCTATAAGAATGAGTATAGGGCTACTGTATTAAAATATCTTCCCCATCTCAAATGCCAGAAACCTTTTTAGTGTTGTAGCAATTTCAAACCTGTCATTAAATAATCAAATGCATCAAACCGTGGTGTCAAACTAGCCTTAACTGACTTAATGATCAAGATAAGATTTATTAATGATCTCTCTGCTGGTCATCATAGAGTCCAACCATTGTGACACTGGTCAGAAACTGACCTTTTAACTTGTGGTAATTGTGGCAATTAAGAGATAACATACCTATGATCATAAATGGCCTCTTTTCGTGTAATGAAACTTCGTCCAAATGAATGTCAAAGATAAGCAAATATGTCAAATGTCAATGCCATTGCAATGGTGACTTATTTGCTGTCAAGTGAGAAATCACAGATATGATGGTCAGGAGAGTAATGGTAAGGTACCCCCTTCATTAATTAAATATTCATTGTTATCATGTAAAATATAGGTGTGCCAGAATGCCATATGCCATCACACACTGCACGAAACCCTTTCATTTCTTTGCCATTAACCCTTGTTTCATACCATTCCAGTTTGCGATTACATCACCATGATCTTTAATGATCCTCTCCTAACAAAGTTAAGTCCCCATGTTCCTTTTAGTTTTGTCTCATTTTTTTTTCATCCTGTTTCCTTTATTCCCACAACACATCTGAATTCTAGGGAAAACAAATTGTCATTTTGCTTTAGATAAGATATCTGTATGTGACACTACTGTTACATAAGTATCAAGAGGCCTTGCAATTGTGACACTATCATCATTTCAATTTTGCAGATGTTCGCAATAAATCCTCACGATAATTTAGGGACAGATTTTGAAATTACCAACATCTGGCAGGGTCAAAATACTTAAACTCACTTCATTGTATTTTAATAATGATTATGCAGCTTAAAAAACACTTTGGAAGTTTTGATGACAAGAAGTTCATCAGTCTTTACATAATGATGTCTGCAAGACCTTCCCTCTGCCTGATGAGTCTTAAACAGCACAATCACGAAATCATTTTTTTTTTTGCTAAGCATGCTTTATCTAATTTAAGTTGTTTTTAAACTGTTTCAAGTGCCCCTGATTCATTGGTGCTGTTGTATATCCTGGTATTAGTGGTGGGATTGAGGCGAAGTCCATAGATGTCTATCAAGTATGTTAAGGCTTGGCTCTATGGTCTTGTGTTGTGTCATATTATCAATATTGACACTGATTTATCATTAAATGAAATTATAAATGGAGTTACCTCTACCAGTAGTACCTCTACCAGTAATACTGTGCAATTATTTATTCACCTGGATTTCAATCACCTATATATAATATTCTTTGTCTGTGCCACCCCACATCTTTCTTGTACATCTTCATACATGTTCTTTTTATACATGCTCTTGGTGATGAGCAGAATACAGAAAACTGGTTACATATGCGTAAGTTAGAAACTAGTAGAGGCCTATTAGTCAGATAGCATTCAGCAAGAGTCTCCCCAGAGTTGGGTCGATCTATGAAGAACAAAAATTTCATTGGGAATGTGACCAAAAACCCTGGTGGTCAGTGGTCAAAAGGACTGACTACAACCGAGAACCCCGTCCACCTGTGTGGTCAGTGACTGGTGGTTCACCCAATGCCTCAAGTCACATTGGTTCACTTTCACATTCCACTGTTAATTTCAATGCCAATATTTACTGCCCACTGCCATCGGAGGGGGTTAAGTCAAGTTTGGCCACAGGTTGTGTGTTTGTCCACTCTGTTTGTCTTGAGTGGTCAAAAGTGGTGGTCACTTCATTGGGACTGTCCATTGTGGTCAGGTCAAATATCATGTCCTCTTCCACTTTTATGTGTTCAATTGTATAGGAGAGGAATTCTCTTTCAATTGGCTTATGAAATGTTATCAATTAAACAAGAGCAGTCATTTCATCCGACCACTTATCGTTCCTGTTCCTGCACCCTCAGACATCTCAAATCCTTGTGTGTCTGTATTGTCTTTTCAAAATATTTACGTTCCCATATTGTGTAATCTACCTGACTCCTGTCAAACACAACTTATAGGGATGTCATATTTATTACTAGTTTAAATTTTCTTTCAGTTAATACTTTGAATGATGAAATTTTGATTCTTTTTTTTAACAAAAATGACATTTTGTTGGTTATAGCACATTCAAGTAAAGCAATCTGTTTAGGACATCTCCTTCAATGATTCATCATTACAGATAATTATGAGACGAAAAAAAGTTCCGTTAAAAATATAATATCTTTTTTTTTTGTGAGAACTACCCTGTAGTTAAACAGCGGAATAAAACATTCTATAGAACAAGATAAGCATCAGTATTGCTTCCTATGCTTTTCAAAATGTTGTAACAGTTGGTGATTTATGTGTGCAAAAACTCAAATTGAATCCAAAAGGTGCCAAAAAAACTGAGATAGGCATCATGCAAGACATAAAACTTGTCGCAGTTGTTATCGACATAGCCTCAGTTTCATGCCTCGGTGAGTAACAGCACCAGGGGCCAGTGGCACAAAACGACTGAAATTTAAAAAAAAAATCTGAGAAGAAATTGGCCATCTAAGTTGTTTCACAAGTCTTAACTGCTGCTCAAGTTTACCTAACTTTTTGATTATGAACTAATACTTTGCCCCCCTCCCCCCCCCCCCACAACAAACTATGATCGTCTTGACAATGATTCTTTTCTCCCAGTGGTAAAAATATCCCATTAAAGTATGTCAACTACATTATCTGCAGACCAATCTTTCCCAAAACACTCTTTTGCCACCAACATGTAGTCCACTTAGCATAGTCAGCTAACCAAGTTTTAAGAGTCTAAGCTACACACACACACACACACACACACACACACACACACACACACAAAAAAAGCCATTTACAAGCTAGTTCCAGTTCTGTCCTTTAAGGTGGACAACTGACAGGAAAATTGATGTGGGTTTGGGTGGTCAAGTCTTGCCAACACTAAGTATTTTTCATATTGCTTGTTATGCAGGACAAGGAGAAGGGAAGATGAAAGCAGATATAAATGAGTTAAAACCTTCAGAGAAAGTGCATTGTGTGTGTGTGTG
>NW_019774280.1:257693-293263 GCF_001039355.2 Lingula anatina
TGTGTTGGGGGGGGGGAGATAGTGTGTGTGTGTGTGTGTGTGTGTGAGAGAGAGAGAGAGAGAGAGAGAGAGAGAGAGAGAGAGAGAGAGACTGTGCTAAAATACAACTTTCTCCAACACTAGTATATATATTTTCCCACAAAAATCATTATTCACAACCTGTTACTGTGACAGGTGCACTATCAGCAGTGGCATCTGGGCTATGGGAATAGAATCCACCAATTTCAGATCTTGGAATCCCAAGTCTAGGATATTTTACACAATTTAGATAGGATTGATCTGGGAGGCCCTGTGTAGAAAAACAGCTGCAAAGATCAGTGGTCTAAATAATGTAACTGTTCTAAATTTGATGAAAAGAAAGAATAAGGAAAGTTATCAAAACATGTTGAAAAATGAAAGATGACAACAATTCATCACTTTTTTCGAACTTTAAATTGGTAACTTTAAATCCCTGGCAAAAAAATCCACAAAATATAATGAGATTACTTCTTTTCAGAATTCACATTTTATGCATGTTTTAAAGTTTGACTGGGAGGTAAATATTGTCTCTCATTTAACTAGAGTTAGCAATAAAAACATGGTGAGCATGGAAGCCTGTTATGTGATCTGCAAGAAAATCAAGGGACCAGGAAAAAGCAAATCAAATGAAAATATGTGCTTTACCAGTCACAACAATGGCCTGCTGAGGCTGTGACAATGCCACAATGACACTGTCAGTGACACAGCGGAGGAATTCAGCGACCACTTCACTTTTCAATTTTGAAAACGACTTCCCTCGGGGCTTCTGTTAAACTATTTTCTCTCGGTTAACTTCGTGTCCACCCTTTGTGCCCAGTGGTCATCAGATACCCTCTTATCCCTACTCAGCATCTGTAAGTGACCTTTAGACACACACGGACATACGTTTAACATCGAGGTGTTTTCTTACTTTTTATCCACTTAGACCTCTCATTGATGTCGTATAATATCAAGACTCGGGGCCACCAAATATAAATAGCGTACAAATGAACCTCTGTTGTTATATTCAAATAGGCATGAGAGCTGCTCAATTTCGTTTGCGTGGCGGGATGAATGAATGTTGAATAACATGCTTGCAAGCGGGGATCTATTGAGTGTGCGTAGGTAATGAGGAGTGAAGAAGTTTGCATTGGGGCACTTTCACACGAGTCTTCTTTTAGCAGTGTTGTCAGCTCGATCTATGCATTTACACTTCTATGATACTTTTCTTTAAACCAGTCTGTTTTAGCTTGCCTCAAAATGTTATATTCTTGCCATTAATAGTATGAACATAATAATTCCTCTTTTTGGCAAAAATGTTGATTATATGATAAATCACAATTAAAAAATTCATTAAGAAGTGACATTGAAACAGTCCACAGCAGAGGTCAAAGCAATCAACTCCAGACGGTCGTCCTGGAAACCAACTGACATCATAAAGCAATCACCCTCTCCACTATTGTGTGAACGCATTTGGTTCAGAACTTGCAGAAATTGTTATTCCTGTAAACGGACCTGTAATCTCCCTTCCCTGCCACATTCCTACAGCCATTGTTATACAAGGAGTAAATAAGTGGCCGAGAGAAAGAAAAGAGCATAGATTTGAAAGCTGCTAGGGGCAAGAGGTGTCAAACACGTCAATCAGTTAGCTCTTGTGTTAATTGACTTGAAGGGAGATAAAACCCCTGCTATATAATATACTGAACCCCTTTTATATCGCACTAAGTATAATGTAATCCAATGACAACAACCCAGCACTTGTACTTAAGATTTATTCACTTTCACTTTACGTAATAAACCTTGTAGATGTACCAGGTACAGCTTCCAAAGATTCAAGAATATTTAGCCATCCTCCTTCAATCTTTAAAATTTATTTCTCTTATTATTATTATTTTTTTTTTTACCAAACTTTATTAATGTAACTGCATTACTTTATTCTAAAATATTTGACTTCTTACAAATTTTATGAAAAAAGTCCACTATTAAAATGGATAGACTGGGGCAAAGAAACTAGCATGTCTTATCAAGGAATCACAACTGAGAACGGCTCACTTTTCAAAGAGTGCGCTGAGAAATATCCCCAATCACAAGAATGAAAATTGGTATGGGTTCATTTTAACCGTTTCAGTATACAATTTCTCCTCCATGAATGCTGTAATTAGAAGATACAGCGCAGACAACGGAACCCTCAATGGGCAGAGAAATGTGACCCCGGGGGCCCAAACACAATGGACACATGATATCCAGTACTATGAAATGGCATCAGGGGGCTTTGAAAGCCTTTTAGCCTTCAGGGTCTGTTAGTGAGAATTCCAATGTCGCATAACTTGGGATTGTGTGACACAATCACGGCTACTCGTGTGACATTTGTGATGGCTGGTGACACGGGTTTTTCAAGCTGGACAGCAACTTGGGTCAGGGATACGAGGCAGGGAAGTCTGGAGTGGGCCCCTGCCAATGAGCCATTTGGGATTCTCTACTTGAGGAAAAAATACTGTTTTTTTTTCACTAGTAAAAACGAAATGATCACAATTCAAACTACATTATTTGCCAATAAATCAATCAAATTAAAAAATCAAAATAATGAAGACCATGAAAATAAAAATAAACAAAATAAATATCAAATGGGGTTTGAGCAGACCAGAATGGGACTTGAAACTTGTACAAGACGAGCTCATTTCATACATGGTATCCTGCATCTTAAGTAAGTGTGACATTCTCATATATCTGTCATCCAAGTCACTGGTAACTAGAGCCTGGGAGTGTTGATTGACTGCTGATAACACATACTTGTGGTTGACAGTGTTACAAAGTTGTAAACATGTATCCTTCCCCTCCCACTTGTATACATGTATGTTCACCTGACTGCTACCAACAAACGTAAAAAAAAAAAATGTCCAATACAGCATTTCTTTGAAAAAAAATAAAAAGAGGAAGATAAAAAATAACATAAAAAATGCAAAATAACAAATAGTAATATGTATGCATTTTGATTTTGAAAAGAAATTATTAAAAATATATTTGAATTTAGAATATAAGCAATTATTTTTTGTATAAAAAGATTTAAAGTGATATCTGCTCTAGGTCTCACAACAAAACAACAAACATGTATCAGCCATCAAGCCTTGTAATCAATTCAAACTTTCCTAACCAACTCAATGGCATATCATGGTTTCACTGTTTTATTAGCTTGTTTTGTTGATGACCATCAGTCTGCCCTTTTCAGGGCCACCTATTTTTTCCCTAACCCTTTCCATGTTTTACTGGTGGTTGATATTGGGTATACAGCACAGGGGCCAAGGATAAATTATAGTGGTTCTACACCTGGATAAAAGAGGTTAACGCACCAAGTTTACAACACCAGCCAAAAACAACCATCCGTGTTTGTTAAGTCAGCACTGAAGGTTAGATCAAGTTATTCCAGAGTTGAAAAAGTGTTGATTTTGCTGACGGCATAATTGGAAAAATATGATCTGAACCCTGACAAGGCAGTGGTCTACTTTTACCACTTGTTGAATCGCCTGTGGATTGGAAAATCTAACCTGGTTCAAATTTCTGGATGAAAATTTAGAACAATGAACATCAAGATGGAGTTACGGTAGTTCTTGAACTGTGCAGTGAATCGCAAGTGTTGGTTACGAAAAGATAAACTAAAACCAGCAAAAGGGAAAACTTATGCAAAAGATCCAACAAAACCTTTTCTGACGAGTTTGATCAAATACACACAGTTTATGAGTAACACTGTACTTCAACACTGGTTTCAATTCTCAAAATGTTTTATCCTATCCATACTTACACAAAAGAAAGAAAACACCGACTCACTTTTATTTTATGTACATATATATCGAAAGTGAATCATAACCAGACTTGCCGTCTGACTAATCACTGTGTCTCTGCAAAAATACTGGCAAATAACGGACTCCAAATAACACGGCCCCCAGGCTGGGAAAGACTTCTGTATAGTTTGGCCTACCAGAAATTGCCTAATTTTAAAATTAGCTGAAAAATTATATGTCTCTGATACATAAATATGAGACCTGTACATCCCAGTAATCAATGGCAGTGACATCTTAGCATAAATTTTCAGGTGTCAAAAAGAGAGAACGCCATGGAACTATCATTTATTTTTGCAGTTTTGCTTTACTAGTAATTTAATCTCATACAATGAAGTAATGTCAAAAGTAAGGTAATATTGAGGGGGCTACTGTGGACCACTTGGTGTATATGCTTGAATTTCATTCAAAATTAGTTTGGTGGTATAAAATATTATTTTATAAAAAAAATTGGGGCATCATTTTAACTTTTATAGACAAATGTATTATGTTTATTGTATTAAAGCCCCACAGTGACAAGGCCCACTGCCATTGTAAATGGCACAGTAATGTTATCACCATACAATAAAAGCCCTGCTCTCATGGCCATCTATTGTAGAATTTAATAAGTAAATTGAATTTGTCTATTAGCAGGTCTGATAACAGTACATGTAATTCAAACTGAAGAAGAGGGGCATCTCTTGGTACTGCTTCAATTCTTTAGCCAGTGTGACATCTGGCTGTAATACTAATTTGTGCAATTTGTATTTTAATACCTATAAAAATTCAACATTAAGATGGAATTTTTAAAAACAGATCATAATCATTATTTCTACAAACCATAGCGAATGGTATGTCCCTTTAGAATTCATCTTTGTTATCTTATAATAAAGGATTCATTGTGTGAAAACCCACACGGTTCACCACTGTTCTTCATTCATATTTCACAAATATCACTGCTTTTTCCAAAATTCTTCAAGCATGCTCCATAATTACATTTAATGCAGAAACACAAGTAATTCACAAAATACCTGATGCAAAATACAGACCTAAATGCCTACCCAAATTATGTACCTATCAAAGCAAAAAACCACAGTAACAAATTATTCTATTGGCCAACTACATAACCAGTGAAATTTGTTATACCATATCTGTATGTCCCATCTCCTATTCTCTATCAAATAACAGGTTGTACCCTGTTCATTAAGGTCAATGATTTGGCATCCCAGCTGGAGAACAGTTCAGACAAAGACTAATATGGATTGAAAATGAGGTAATGGGAGGACTGTTATTCTGATTTTCAATCCAAAGTTGACCCAGTCTCAGCAAACCTTAAAGCAACTATATTTAGATCAATCAAACCACAATGACCTTAATTTGATTTAAAATTCACGCTACTGAATAAAAATATACTTTTCAGTGGCATGTCTATTTTTGGCGTAATCACACCTAATTTGCAGACCGAACTGAACTCGCTTATCACTGGGAGAGGAAATCGCCTAATAGAATTCACTTTAATCATAATCCTTTTCTCCAAAAGCATCTATAGACATAGTCCTTCATCCACTGAAGAGGACATATTAAGAAGGAAATTCTCACAGAATACAGTTACCCCAACTTCACCAAAGCATATAAACTCTTTTGAAATCATGATTGGCCAATTTTGAAAATGACCCCAGATTTCAAAGAAAGGATCATCAGTCTGCTCCCTTCCTTCGTATTTTTACAGGATTGAGATTAAGCAATTTCCAGAGTGAAAATCACCTGAATTAAGAGGACTTTTGAAATACCACAGACAGAATCCCAAGAGTTGTTAATTCTATGCATGTTTCATACATTATTGAGGAAAGACTGGTAATGAGACAAATAAATTTATGCATTTTGGTTCTGTTATGTTGGAGTCTCTGAAACCTGGTATTACAATCACTGGCTATGTTAACCTCATGTCTGTGCAGTTCCACATAATCAACCGCCTTTCACAATGTTCCACATTGTCTCTAGACGGAACCCCACCTCACAAACAGCTCTACATCGTTGAATGCCCCTTGACTCTCCTTTCAAAGAAGGTACAATTGATAAGACAGCTGATGTGCCCCTTGCAACATTATATAAATTCATCAGGTCACAGTCATGCCTCTGTCACTGTATGCATGTTAGTATCCCTTAGGATTACCTCAGTGCATATAAAGAGGCCCATATTGCACCTGCATATAGTGAAATGTCATGCTCAAAGGGCTTGGGAATCTCAATGGGCAGCTCAACTACCTTGTTAGTCAGAATCAAAGAGAAACTGACAGCATAACTAGGTATTGAAGTTACATTCTCCTCCCTCTGATAATATGTGAGAAAGACCACAGGGTACTCTGACTGCACTGTTAATCAAAGTGTACATTAACCAGGTGTAGCCCCCTCTGTCCTTAATTGCTGTTATGTAATGGTTTCTTCACCTAATGTATATTGAGATGTTTAGTATTTCAAAGGAATTATGGAATGGTATGTAGCTTCAAATTTAATTGCAATGGAAACACATTTCAAAAAAATGTTTTGCATTTGCTTTTTTTCTTCTGGATTTTCTGTCAAAGTGTCAAATGAACATCCTGTTTAAGTAATATAAGTAAGAATGAAAAGATGAATTCCTTCTTAAACTGGCTCTTTTTAAATATTTTCTTGAAGGCAGGCTTGGCCATTTTGACAGCCCTTGTCTGACGTTTGACCATGGGTGTAGAATTAATTCACCCATTTTTATCTTGAACTGTCCTTCTCAAATGTCCACTGAACGGTCACCTAATAGGCAGATAATGGTCAACTTTATTCACTGTCATGATGGGTAACCCGGTCAAGCACACCAACGGCACAACTTGACACCTTTGGAAATAATGGGTAATTTACTTCGATCGGACAAAACATCCTACCTTTATAGAATAGCCATCATCACCCTGATGTTCTTTAAATTATCTTGGGGTCTTATGGTCACCATTTATACGAAGTACAGTTCTGCTGTTTTCAAATGGCCTTAGTTGAGTGTATATTAGCTGTTACCAGCACTGCATGTAGTAGTCCACATAAATGAACTCATGCTGAACTGATGTAGAGTAAATTTTTCATCTAAAACTAAAAAGTTAAGGCCCCAAGTTATTTCATGCAACAGGTCTCAAGCCAATGACATTTGCAAATGCCACGAAGGACGTTTTGAAAGCCAACCCTGCCCTCTCCCTCAGTGTAAACCAGTGAAAATACTAGGAAATCTGTCAATGAAATTATGAAGACAGCTGGTTTCATGGAATTGCAAAATCTACTTCATTTACTCTGAACTTGTTTGTTTCACCTTCATCGCCCCTAGGCATCATATGCCTTCTGAAAGTCTACAAAGCCAAGTCATTCAACAAGATACAGCTAACAGTAATGGACAACTAATAAGAGTTGTACTTCTATTAATTATTATTGTATTGAATCATGAACATTTACAGTTGTGGTCAGATAGAGAAGATCAGTTTTTGTTTGGTACAAACAGAGGTAAACAGTTTATCTCTTCACCAGATGGGATCCACGCTCTAACTTTACATTAAACACATAAATATGTGCATCAAACTGTACACAGAAAATGGTCATTGGATATCAACTTAGGTCTGATCAGACAGGAGCAAACTGGACTGGAAATCAGTCCAAGTGGCGTCATCACACACCTCCCTGATTGTGTTTTCATATACGAAACATGGCTTTTTTAAGAGCAAGCTGCACTCTGGGTGTTGGCCATGGGACTGTTAGGAAATTAGCACTCATGTTATTATCAAAATGCTTTTTATATATACCACATACTAGAATACCTTTCAACCTTTGCTGATTTAACTTCACATACACAAATCCACAGGTGGGAATTGATCTTTATCATGCACAATATTCACCCAAACAGATCTGTTACACGATCAATTAAGTTTAACTGAACAGTTGAAAATGGCAGGTGAAATCTGATAAATGTGGTAAGGTATATATATATGGGCCAATACAACAATTTATAATAGACCCAATACAGACTGTTTATTGTTCATGTAAGCAGTTAAATGCATTCATCTCCCATTCAGGCCATCTGTCCAAACAGAAGGCAGAAGAAATTGGTATAATTTGTGTATGCTGCATTCATTTACTGGGGGAAATATTTATGCTAGTACCATGGCGTGGAATAGTAAACCATTTACAGTGGTCCTGGGGTGTCAGGTTTGTCATTTATATCTTATGGCAGAGCTCTATCCTATGTTAACTGTTTTATAAGGAATATGCATTTTTGCTAAAATAAATTCTTTCACTGATGTCACTAGGCAAGCCCTGTTTTTATAGCAGCATGCACCACTGTATGCTGAACACTGCAGAAGCCAACTGCAAATTAAATCATTCTGTCTTGACGGAATTACCAGGCTTTGTATTGAAAAGAGATTTCTTTTAAAGAGGTCAACCCTTGGTAGTCCAAAAAAGGCAAAAGTTCACATGACGTCCTAAAATTAAACTGCTAAGATCGCCTATCTTTAACTTTCAAAGCCATTCCCAATTTTTTTGGCATGTTTTTACTGTGGGCAAGCTTCCATATTCAGATTACTTCCATCTGGACTTCATCTGAATCAATTCATACTTGTAACTGCCAGTGCAAAGAAATAAAAATTGACCTAAGATTGCAGTATTATAACGTGACAACGACAAATTCAAACACTGATAACCCATACGAAAAAAAGTTGACACATCCGATGTTAAATCATATAAAGAACAAATTTAGTGCATTTAGAGAATAAGAAACGTCTAGAAATGAACTGTTTGTTATATCGTCTACCAAGTTACAAAACGAATTGTGTATGTCATAAAAGTCAGTTGAGATGAAGTGACTCACAAGAAAAGAGACCTTAAATGAATACGAAAAAAAAAGACTCCAAACAAAAACCTTATGAGAAAAAGCTTTCCATGTAACCCCATGGAGTGTAAGTAAGCCGAAATTGTGATAGATCATATCCAATCTTCTTGCTGACAATCCAATTTTTCGGTAGAACAAAAGAATCGACCAAAAAACTGGCAATCTTTCCCTACCGCATAAGTCATCCCCGGCATCTTTGACCCAGTCCCAATAATGGCCGTTATCAGTATAAATGAGGGACATGTTTTTCCTTTTAAATCCAATTTGAAATCACAATGGCACTTCTGACAAAAGTGTAATTGTTCAAGAAGATTGAATTTGAAACTAGGATGGTTCCAAGTTTTAAAATCAACCAGGATTGCTTCCAGTTTTGAAATCTTATTAAATGGAAATGAAAAGGAAATAGGGATTGGTCCACAAGGTCCTATGAGAGGAGAGACGTGAATTATAATGCTTTTTTTGGTTGTTTTTACATTGAGTAAGACATCTGATGGAAGTAAAAGCCCAGCATGCCTCTTGCACTTTTCTTAGGGGCAAATATGGTTAAAACCTGCCACTAGTTATAGAATAAAAACCTTTTTATAGAGAAATTTAACATGATTTTAAGTTGGGATTTAGCATACAACATAAACTTTACAACAGGTTTACAGTGTATACTATCAACAAGGAAATGGACAAAACAAAACAGCACCAAAAAAAAACAGTAACAGATATAATTTGCTCTTCAAATCTTTTCACAATACTAGTTGCTCTGTTCCCAGTCTGTTCCATTGCACGAAAAAAGACAATAAACAAAAGCACAGAAATTGAATGACTTTAAAAAGTTGTAAATTTAACCTTGCATGTCATCCGTGTCAATTTTCCATAAATGTACAAACAAACAAACAGCAAGCAACTAGTGCAGACTTGTAAATCATTTTTTTCATTTGAGTGTTTCCTCCCTGCTGTCACAGGGGATTCAGCATCAGACTGAAGGTATCGTCAACCAGTTAAGTTACAAAAATACACTTTTTGTGAAGTCCATTTTGACTGGACTACAGGCGTCCCTGATACAGTTACCATTAAAAAATCCAGACCAAAAAAAATTGGAAAAAAAAAACACATCAGTCCTGGGCAATGGCACTGATATATGTTTGCAAGAAAGAACTTTAATTAGAAAAACATCACATGTCCACCATTAGAAATTTATGAATCTAGACTAGGCAGACTCTTATCTGATTACAAATTACAAACTCAGGCTTTTTTTAATGGAAGTATTTTTTGTCCAAGAACTCCTACTGGGCACTGGGCAGTCCCCGGATAAAATTACTAACAAGAACCGGGACTTTTTCAAATAGCTTCTGTCCAAATGGTCCAATGCAAACTGACAGTGGTCAGTGGTAGGAGATGAATGGGTCAAGTGTCTCAGACAGGTGCCTTGTTAGAGGGCTCATCAAGATGGCTGCAGCATTTAGGAAGGTCCACACAGTGAAACTGTGTTTGAATCAAAAACTTTCGCATAAAGAGACTCATCAAAAAGGTGTTGATTGCAATGCATCATGCAAGGTCCACAGCATGAGGGGGTTGCATAAAATGATACTGGATGCATATAAAAATGACTGCAATTAGTCAGAAGTTGATTGCAGCATCACATGGGAGGGGCCTAGCTGCTGAAGAAGAGTAGTCTTGTTTTCTGTGCATATTCCGTATGCTGCCCTGGGACACCCTGGGGTAGGCTGATTTATTCTCTTAGCTACTTACACAGTGACTGACTTCAGAACTAATGACAACCACATGACATTTAAACCATTACACTGGGAGACACTGGGGATTCAGACAGTGAATATGGCCCAGACGAGACTGGACCGGAGACAGAGATGGGGACGGAAACAGGACGGGTGCCCAATTCGTCAAATAATGAGGATTTAATCATCTCTGCAATCTCACCGGCTGCTAATAAAAGTTAGTTATGTTTCTAGTTTGAGATGTGGTGTCATTTCAAAAATAAAAGAAAAAATTTCTTAGTTGTAGAAAGTCAAGTTTACCTCTTAAAAATCAATTCCTTTTCCACACATTTTGGAAAAAAGACATATCCAAATCGTTCCATCAAAACAGAAGGCGATTTGATCATAAATCATCAAATTTTGAGGGTTAGTGCTGGCCATATATCTTACAAATTAGGGGTAAAATCTGGTCGTTAATCATGTCTTGAGGGTGTAAGTTGATAATAAAACCATCAAATACAAAAAGCTAAAAATGACCATTGGCCAGCAATTTTTTGTACTGTAGACCAGTGACTATATATAATTAATAGTGACCAGGGGCTTTATGCATGGACCTGTATTCTTTATTCAGTTTCATTTTACAGTTAACTTCAACACACTCCCAAGAATAAAATGCAAGAACCGTCTTTACCAATTTCTACACACTATCAAAATCAGTCTGCCTTTTGTGGAAGTATGATCAGACTGAACGCAAGGAAACTCTACTGTGCCTCAGATACTAAAATCATTCATAAACACGACAAGCAAGCTCTGCACTTCCCTGACATACATATCAGTGATGTACTTTTGCCTGATTTTCGGGTCAGCACAGCTCCAGTCTGAACTGCCCATAGCAGATTCCCTTCTCCAACCTCCTCTCTCTCCATACAGCTTCCACATACTGACCCCACTTTCTTTACAATAACAAGAACATTATGCAACCCTCATGCCAGGATTTAAACCCATCTGTCACTATATGGGTGCAAGTGCCCATTGCTTCCCTTATAAAAAAAATGTCAGACTCTTCAGTCTCTTCTCAAGTGTCCATCAGAAACCAGGTTCTTCACAATGGACTTAACCTGTCTGATATAGTTTTCAATCTTGTTGATCTGACAGTGGGAAAAAACTTATTCCTGCTGCCTTTAGAAATCTGGTGTATGAGACTTTGTCTGTTTAAGTTTGATCTGATCATTCCATTAAAATTCTGACTGATAGAGGGTGTTTGTGATTTATACTTTTGAAATATGAGAATATAGTTTTCAATTAGTTCAATGATAAGGAGCTTGAAAACAAATATATGGAAAATACAGTAATATATAATAAAGAGTATACATGACAAGAAATATCTTTTCTCATTGATTTGGGCCGATGCCTTCAAATTACTTTTAAGTGTAAAACACATGTTTCTAGGGAGTATTGGATACAACAACCACATCAAAATCTCAAATGTAACATGTAGTAAGAAAAGTGGATTTTTATAGGTACCATGTGAAGATCTGTAAAAATAAGTAAATAAACTAGAGGATCAGAGAGGCGATACCGCCTCCGAATATTGTACCACCAGCTGGAGCAAGCGCATTCGTATAGACCCCCACATACACAAAATAAGGGACACAGCCACCAGTTTTGTGCTTGACAAGCTGTAAAAATGCAATCAACAAGAATTTTTAAACTATTGCAAAAAATATATATGGTACAATCAAATTTAAGTTCTTCATAAGGTAGGTCAAGGGTCAATTTCAAGGTCACAGTAAATTGCCAGTATATGACTTCCTATTCAAGTTCAAGAGTAACTATGGACCTATCTCTGTCAAGTTTGAAGTTAAAAGAGAAAGAAATTAGCAGAGTTCAGTTCATGATAAAAAGTAGGTCAAAGGTCAATTTCAAGGTCACACTTAGATTGCCAGTATAGGACTTCCTATTCAACTTCAATAGTAACTATGGACCTATCTCAGCCAGTTTTGGAGATAAAAGNGGAGATGAAACACCCAGAGGGATGCTAAAATACAGATATAAATTGCCCGTTTATTCTTAGTTCATAAAAGCTGGATTAATCTCATAAGGGAATGCATCTGAAACCCAATTTAACTCACTGAGAGAGAAATGGATTTTTTCTACTGTATAACTGTGTGTATGCAAGTAGAAAAACGCTCATTTCTGAATTCCAAGAGATAAACTGTGTAGTACTGGACTTCACAAAAATAAATAAATAAATAAAATTAGTTGTAAAATTACTAAAAAAAACCTTCAGACTTGACATTTTTTTGTGAAACTTTCCTTTCACCAGTATTCTATAATCTTTCATCTTAATGTTTCTAAACAACACTCACCTACACCAAAGTCTTCAGAGAAATCAAACCTACATACCAGGCAAACACATTATGTATATAAATAAATGTATCTGGATTATAAACATCTTAACCACATACAAATATAGTCATACATGTCATTCAAGAATTTCAACAATTCAATTGGTCACTACAATTTAGATGGGGCAGTGTGCAACAGATAAAAGATGATATCTCCCCCCCCCACCCAACTGCCCCTTCTCACTATTCTTGAATCATGATTAGAATAAAAAAAGTTGGTCATTAAACCTATCCTTGTTTTTAATGTCTGTGTTCCCAAACATATGGGGAAACAGATCTGGTCATGCTGAAATTGGTTCCCTGTTAATTGATAACACCAAAACTATTACTTAAAGTAATTAACTAAGAAGGAAGCTTGTCAAACCGTGCTATTACTTCAGGTATATCTCAATTTGATTCTATATTAGAAATACCACTTTTCCTGGTCATGAAACAAGTTATCAAGGCTTTACTATTTATAGGTTTATCATGGTTTTATTATTCACAGCACATGGACATATTTTATAATGACTAAATTTGAAATTAAGGATTCACACTTACCTGATAGTAAGATTTTGTTTTGTTCACTATTGAATCTCTAGAAAAAATTATTTTTTGAAGGAAGTAAATCATGATGGATTCTTTTCACAGTCCACATACATTTTAAGCTTTTGCATCTTTGTCTTACTTATGCTAAATTTAAGAAACAAACAGTTTTCAATTTTCTATCAGAAATCGTCTTTTTTTTCATCAAGGTTCTATTTGAACAGTGGTATTTGCATTTACGTAAAAGGAATTCAATACCAGCAGATAACCATCAGGATATTGCATGCTGACTGGCATCATCAGTTCCTAACAGGTAAACAACCCCCATTGTTCACAACATGACAGGTGTCACCTTCGGTCAGGTGTGTAAACAGAAACGGATCACTGACAGTTGTCAACACAGCTAACACTTTGGCCACAGTCTCTACATGGAAGGTACCCTGAACTTCAGGGTACCATTTATAACCCAAACTCACATTTAAACAAACAGATCACCGAAAGTTGTCTATACACCTTACAATAACGTCACGGTCTCCAAATCAAGGTACCTTGAACTTCCGGGTACTAATATCTCAGACTCACAATTTATCCTCAAAGGTTCATGAGTACTAACAGTAATATATGTTCTCTGTCGACAGAACTTCAAGGTACTAATGCTTACCTACCTGTACCTGTACCTGTACTGGGCATATATCCTCTCCATCACATAACAGAAAATGACCCAGCTATGCTGATAACAGGGTGTGAGTTTCCAGTAGACTGTAACTCAGGGTACACGTAACACCAGAGATGAAAGCTTTTCACAACGGTCACCGCCATGCCAAGAAGCAACGATGCACTAACTAAGTATTAGGGCACTGACATTTTCACCATGAATCTAAACCCTACGACTGAACTATTTGGGAAGTATGCGAAGCTCTCATAAATATTAGGGATACGGGTGGGAAGAAGGTGGGTGGTGGGTCTGAGAGTACTCTCTCTCCCAAAAGTCCATCTCAGTTACCAATACACATAACAGTCAATTGCAAAAAATCTTATCTTACTCAACTAAATACCAGCTTTTCACTGTAGTTAGTTATGTAAAATTTAAACCAAATTTTTGGGGTGTCTTTTCTTGATTTCTACCTCAATTTCTTTGCTCAGGTATAGAAAAACAGGAAAAAAACAGAAAAATAGAGAGAAAAGCACATAGCCATAATGTCTGAATCTCAAAAGAGATTTGAATTGACAAATTATGTAGATTTCTTCCATTTGAAAGGTTACCATTCTGATTCAATACAATTCCCATTCTGCTCAGCAACTCCTGCATGCTTCAAATGAACAGCCAAGTTCTGTTCAAAAAGGTCATCTTATTTCATGTCACTCACATCTGAATTCTAGAAGCAGGAATGACTCTAAACAGGAGTTTGAGAAGCAAGTCTGTTGCTATTATTGGGAAAAAACAGTTAAAAATCAATATGTAAAGATACATAAATACTGGTTGTATGATGTTAATGAACAACGATGTTTCAATTTTTGAGTTATTACATCTAAAACGGCTGACGATTCATTGCAAGTTTTTATGTGAGTGACAGAGATTGAAACTCAATACGATACAATATCCTCTCTAAAGACAACAAGTGTGGAAGGAGATAGTCCCAAGGGTGGAGCATTTATAGAATGACCAATTAAACCAAAATGACCACTGGTCAATGGGGGTGATAGGGGCTTGTCAGAACTTTTCCCACTTCCACCACAGGAAGCCACCTAGGTCAATGAGGCCAAGTTTCCTTGATGAGTTCAGTTTCCTTGCATTAGTTATCTAATCTTTCCTTTGTGAGGTTAAAAACCAAGAATCCTCATACTTGAATTTGAAAATGACTTATATTCCAATATGTCATCATGATAACAAAAATATTTTCTTCAAGCCTAATAAATCCAGTACAATAAATAACTTCTATAACACTTTTGGGTTAAATCACACTTTTTAAATTTTTTCTCATATTTTACACACAAAATATCTTACTATACGGGCAGCCTACACTTCAATAATATATATTGGCCATAATCACACATATATATTTTTTCTTTCCATGATAAAATTTTTCTTTCCTTATCATATCAATCTGATCCCCTAGTTACATAAACACACCAATAGGACCTACACTTTATTTAGACTACGTTTTCAGTCTGCTTATATCTGGAAATTAGTTGTATATAGTCTCACTGGAATAAGGCCATCTAAACAGTTGAAGAACATAGACAAACTTTTATTTACTTTCACCCAATATCCAGCATTATGTAAAACAAACCATTGCTAAAACACACAAATCAGGGGTAGCTTTAAATCACTACTTAGGATTTTGACGTCATGGAGGCATTTTAGGCTGTTTGGTAAACTTGCTAGAGTGCTGCCGATGCCGCTTAAATGCCATAACATGACACAAACAGAGCAGTTTAACTCTGGCGTGAAAACATCGTTGATTTTGTTTCAACACCACCATATCGCTGTCCTTAAACAAACTGGGTTGGAGGAGTTTTGACACAAGTGGGGCATATTTTCACTTACTTAGAGACAAATGCACCAATTTGACCAAGGAATAAGGGCAATAACACAGTAAGCTGGTGGGAAATTATGGCTAATATTAGGTCATAGGTCCTATGAACTGAGTGGCTTTAATAACAACTTAAATCATGAACCACATAGACTGTGCATAAAAAAAATATGCGAAAATGCTACTCTTTGGGCCAGGTGTCTCTAACACCTCCATATTTGTGGTTAATACTTTCTCTGTTACAATTATTTATGGTGAAATATGTATGTATTTAAATTATAAATTTTGTTGAGATTAGTCAATTAAATCTTTGATCTGCTTTTAGATCACACGAATATCTTTGGGTTGCCTCCCAACCAAAGAACTGTAAAAAAAAATAAAAAATACAACATAATTCAATATAGAATGCAGTCTACATGTTGGCAATCGGAAATGAAAAACTCAAAATCCACCTTCCACCCATTTGAGCAGTATGATCAGATTCATTATCACATTGATCACCCATTGACTCCATAAAAAATTTCACACAAAAATTCTTGTTTCAGGTCAAATGCAAGAAAGCCAGGACCAATTCTCCTTTTACACCTATAACTTATCAGTGGTGGAGCATTTTCCATATTGGCATATGAATGTAATAACTGTACCGAGTGATAGGTGATGGGAGTCACTTGTACTGCCCGCGGCCAAGTCATGTCAGCCATGTTGAAAGGTAAATTACACCTCTTTCCCCTGACCCTCTTCCACAGATTTTACCACGTGAAGATTTTTTTCCAGAAAGTCAAATCTAATTCATTTTTGTACCGAATTCCATTGTGTGTCTCCATAAAAAATTTCCCAGACTGCAAATCAAACCATTTTTGTTACTGTGATGCCATCAACATTATTTCAAATTACTCAAAGTAATATCTATGTCATCTCATTAAGACTGCAGACAAATTTCAGATAAGCATCAACACCTCATCTTCATTAATGAACCAGTATTGTTCACAGGATTACCATCAGAAGATATCATCAAAATTTATCACTCTATTTTAGAACTGAAAACTAATCAGAAACAAATTCTGGATTGACATTTAGAAAGGAACTCAGTTTTAAAAAATCCAGGAAGTTTTTACACCCCCCCTCCTCCCCCATGCAGACCAATCCCTTGTCCCACAAACATGCCTAAACACATTTCCGTTTGTCGTTAATGTACACAAAATCACCAACCTAGATCTTAACCCAGGATTTTCAGGACATGTTTTATAATCTTAAGTCACGTAACATAACTTTTTTAACGGAAGGAAAAAGAGGGTTATAAACATTAGCTTGTGATTACATCATTTTCAGGTAAAATCTCATCCAAGAAGATCTGATAAATTTGTCCAAGCATAAAACTGTACAAAATGTTTTAAACACAGCTGACGAATCCAGTGCTTTCCTTTTAAATTCTTCCAGTTTAATTTCTGCCGGTAATATCCAGTCATCGCATCATATTAATGACCCCAGACCTCAAACAATGCCCCTTGAAAAGATAACCATTTTAAAACAATAACCAGCTTCTAAACACAGTGCATCCAAACAGACCCTGGTATATCTTGCATTCCATCACGGTTGACAGAACATTCTCTTTTCTTGATTACCAAGGCCTGCATGATGTTGAACATTAATTTGGGCCTGGATACCACAGACAAACTACAGCCTGTTTAAAAGGCCAGTTATTATGCAGAGGGGGTGAATGCACTCCCTGTTAGTGACACCACAGGTATTTGACTTCTACAGGTGAAAATTTACCCCTCTCCCTCACCCATCATGACGCAGATATTTCACTAATATTTGGTCATTTATTCAACCTGTGCATTTCACAGCAATCTTAGCTGCAAAATCAAGGGTCCTTTCACCATACTTTACAATGTAAGAAAAGAAGGAGGAGGGAGGATTCCAGGTTTTGGCGCATGACATAAAAATATTTTGAAATTATCCAAGCATTAGCAATAATTACCATTTCTACTTGTTTTACTGTTCAATTCTGTAAATTCTCCAATTAAAAAAATTATGACAAGAATTTTATTTTTCAGATATTCTCATTAAATCCTTATTTGTTGTGCTACTTCTGCCTCTGTTTGAATGCTTTAAACTTAATTCATAATACACAACAAAAACAAATCAATGAAACTTACAGGGTAGTTTAATGTCTCTTAACTTCTCATGCATAAAAACACTAACACATTTAGGTGCAAATGCTCAAAACAAGCACATTCTAAATCAGTTAATGTGTGAGCTAATAGGTCGAAAAAAATCAGTCTAGGTTTCACGCCTCCTTTCCTCAGACTTTCGGACAAAAAGAAAAATTATTCTGATTAAAATAAAGTTACTTAATTGTGTTCCATTGCAGCAAACTCGTTTTTTTTTTTTTTTTTTTTTTTTTTTTTGAGAACCAAACAGATGAAAATACACAAACTTTGTTTAAATCCCTAGTCTCAAATTAGCCTCACTCTAAAATCAAGTTCATATACCTTGAAATGTTGAAGAGGAACTCAACCGGAACAACAGCAACATCCCTAGGAGCTACATTAACTTCACCTTTAAGATCCACCATTGAGACCCAACTAAAAGCTCTATTCAACCTAGAGAGAGGAGAGGAGCCAAACCCCCAAAAGTCACTTACTGGGCACCTCCATAATGAGGTTCACTTCAATGTCTGTGCTACACAGTAAACTAATCCCCACTACAATAGGCCCATGATAATAAGGCCCTCTTTTCTACTATACAGGTATCTTATTATTAAGGCTCTCTCTGTCCTCTTCTATTGAAAACCAGGCAGTCTTCTTTTCTAGAGGAGCAGGTATATAAAATGAAGGCCAGCTGTGTTATGGGACAGTGTTAGAAGACAGATTAATTTTGTAGTTACCAAACTGGAATCTTCAGGAGAATGTGTCTCAAGTTCTCAGGTACAGAGTTCACAATGCCCACCCCAAAATAATAAATAAAATTTAAAAAAATTAAAAGTACAGCTTCGTAAACAAGAATCTCCATACTCACTTTATATAATCCTAAAAGAATCAGTCCTTTAAATATTAAAGAGACGGTTTTCTGTCCCAGTTTCAAGAAATCCCGTTTGTTCCAGTTCAAAGCTGACTTGCTGGTGAAGTCTGTTCTTCTTCACAAACCGTATACTTAATATGCCAGGAAATGTCCAAATGCTAACACTGCTTAATCCCAGTCTGCGGCAAACAGTTAATGCTCCATCAGTAAAAATGTCCCGATGTTAAACATCCAGCTGATTTCAAATACATGTCAGTAACACCTTCCTGCACTTTTGCTTTTGCTCAGGCTGGTAACAAATCTTTTCCAATTACGCTCAGAAAGGCCCCAAAAAGATCTAATCCAGTTCAATTTAGCAGGATATCCTTTCTAATTTAAAAACACACTTACTTAAAATCTGTGGATCATCAAAACGCCGCAAGCTGTTTCCACAGTCAGTAATGTACTCGGTCCATGTGCAGCTTCACACTTGCTCTGTAAGTTCGCACATTAGGGCAATATACAGTCCACACTGGTAGTATACAACCTCACTGTAAACTTTAAACCCCGTCTCACAACTCTTAATCCAGTTGGCTTAAAGTTAAAGACGGCTAAATCCCGTTGAAAGATATGGCTTCCTTTTAGTTCAATATAGTTTACCTAGCTCTCGTGTGATGATACGGCGACTGGGTCTACTCTTAGAGTGAGCGGTGACAGCGCCACTACACTCCTTCTCATCTTACTATAAAGTTTACGGCTCAGTACACGCACCATCCACAGCCGGGGCTACAACTTGTTTGAAAGCCATCTAGCGGAAAAACGGGACTTTAATGAGCCTTGCCTGCAGGCTTTAATGGCACTACGGTTATGGTTGTGGAATGTTGGTTACGCTTTTTTTTTTTTAACGTTAAATTTACCTGTATATATTTTTAACCGATTATTGGAGTGTGTCGTAATTCTGCTCTGGTGGTTGATTATAAATATTGCGCTTAATTTTCTACTAACAGTATTTTAAATCTAAATTATATTTTAACATCTTTTTAATAATGCTGTTTTAAAATGAGTCAATGTAAATAAAACTAATCAAAAATTTGGTCTTACTTCTATTAAACAAATATCAAAGCAAATTTTCTTCAGAAAAAACAAAACAAAGTTAGTTTTATATACATAAGAATTAGCTGTATTAAATAAAATGAATGCATAAAAACTGAATTAAGACTGCACAAAAAGTACAATAAAACAGGACTTTCTGTTTTTGCCTTTAACAACAAAACATTGACATATCTTATTCCACAACATGTTTATTCTGATCCTTGTCCTTTATATATTCTAGAAACCATTCTCCAGGCCTCCCTGTGAGTTTAACAAGGGTGTTGTCTCGTAGGAAAAAAAAGAAAATGAAAAGAGAGAGCTATTTTAATAATGTCTTATCTTATTCACCTCATGTTTGTCAAGTTATTATATTTCAAGTGCAACCAGTGACGGTTGCTTGTTTGTGCACTCTTTTTTTCAGATAATCTGATTAAACTAGTGTAGTACTTATAGAAGCATGTGTTTAGAAATATAACTGCAGTGAGTTGGCAGTTTTCCATCAGGAAAGTCTGCTTTCCTTGGTCTACCTTGTTTAATTTTGAAGACCCCCCCCCAAAAAAAAAATAAAAAAGATTGGCTAAAAAACAACTTTTTTACTGTAAACTGAAGCACAGTCAGAAAAAAATCATTAAAAGGAGGAAATTGCTAGTAGCTCATAGGGCTAAATTAAAGAATCCAAACTCCATCTTAACATACAAAAACCATTAAAAATATCTTAACAAGGGAAACATATAAGTGTTGAAATTCTACTCCTTCAGTGTATTTTTTGTCGTCTTTTCTCTCCAGCTCATTACTGTCACTAAAAAAATGGGTGATTGTTCAAAATTTTAGAACCGTCTCCACATTGTTTCAGATGAGTTACAGCAAGTGTCCAATCAGAAAGCAGCTTTGTCTTGGGTAGGCGGAGCTTTGCATAAGTGGGCGGGGCAACAATGATTTGGTAATTAAACACTGAACACAAGGAGTAGCCCCAGACATCACACAGCAGATCTGTTCACACTTACCCAAAATTGGACCGGGTTTGATGCAGTCTAAAACTGGTTTCAAAGGATAATTCCCTTAAAGAAGCATGGTCTTTTTCTTTTTTAATTGGATAAATGCTGAAGTTTTTTGTTTTTTTTTGGTGGGTGGGTGGGAGGGGGGGGGGTACCAAAAACGCCGTCTTAAGTTTTGCCTATTTATAGGTTCATAATTATACTCCATGAAACCAAGGCAGTATATATATATAATCTTGATAATGGTAACTATCTATTTTCAAGATATATGAGATTGTTTTGTGCTCTAGCCCCAATGTCAACTTTAATGAATGAATACTTTTCTACCCTGTTTAAGCAAAAGGTGTCCTGCAATTGGGGTTGTTGAAGATAAAAAAATTTACCTTCAGGTCTACCCCCCCCCCCCACACCCCATGGCTACCTGTTACACCTGCATCTTATCAAATCTTAGACAAATTCTTCCTATTCCAATGACCATCCATTAACCTTAATGCCCTCTGATATTAAGACCAATCCATTTAGGACTAATTAACTTGTAATGAAGGCTTTTAACAGGAAATACTGACATTCATAAATCACCCCATATAAAAATCTCCCAGATAATAAAACAGTACGGCATAGCATTACCTGTGGGTATAGGAACATTTATGTGAATGGAAAGAAATAAAACATGTTTTTCCCATATAACTTTTGGAGTAATTTGCTAAATTTTGAAAATGATATTTTTTCTCACAGCTACTTTAATATATTTTTAGTAATTAAACCTTCATTACATCTCTGCCTGAGGCATGAGTATATGTTATAGGCAAGTGTTTTTTTTTAATACAAAAAGCTTGGGATTAGTTTGGCAGCGAGGTATTCAACTAATGAAAGTTTTAATAATTATAATGTACAGAAAATAAGTGAATATTATTCTTACAAAAACAGAAATTCAATACAGGTTCGCAGATGCAATTTACTCAAGTGAGTTTTGGATAGAATTTGTCTTGGCAATTAAGGAAAAACTGTTGAAAATTCCAAGAAAGTAGCTTTTTTGCCACATAAAGTGCACAATACACGCCTTTAAAATAAGTACTCGATACACGGAGCTTCATGCCCAGGTACATTTCCTCAACCTAGTAATAACCAGACAGTGCCTACCACTAACACAGCAGATGTTTTATTACATGATATTTCAGTAGGGTAGACAGTTAGGTAATGGTTTATAAGCCTGGATAAGATTAATCAGACGCATGTGTATTTACTCTACCTCTGGGAACTGCAGGATCCTGCCTTCAGACAGATGCCTAGATGCTTTATTCTAAATAAACTGTCTCTGTAGAGTTTACTGATTGGCAATATGAAATACTCCTAATGGCTGTCTTCAAGGTACCTCAGGTTTCATTTCCAAGAAAAGACAGTCCTCTTAATATCAGTTGAAAATGATATTTAAATGAGCAAAGTGAACAACATATGGCAGACAGTCAGTTTGGAGACAAGATATTTGCAGAAGAGTCACCGTTAATCAGCCTCAGTCTGGAAGTACAGAGACAGCAAGTGAAAACAAAAAAGATGAGACGCACAGATAAGATACACCATAAGCTTGCATCACACCTTCTTATAGTTTCCTTGCTCAATTACAAATGCCAGCATCTCAGACTGTCACTCTCTTGTCACAGTGCTCTTTAATTATTCCAAAAAGATCTCCCATCAGTCAGAAGAAAGATGATTCCAATCAGTAAATATCTGATATTTTGTTTTCTCTGCATGAGATAATACAATCAACAATCCCCAGTGTAGGTATCACTTGCTTTTATGATTCCTGTCCCAGATACATGTACACATTCCCTGCACATACATCCATGTCCTAGCTTGCCTATTTTGTTTCAGCAAATTATCTAAATATTCAGCTGTATATCATTATCATTACTACTATTTAAAACAATTCTTATGTTGCTTTTTAATTCTTTTGAACTCAATAAAACATAAACCGTCAAATGGTCTTTGAATTTATCATTTTTTTTTTTTGTTGAAAAAAATTAGGTGCCAATGGTTTGAGCTCTCAATCTCAATCAGATTTCAAATGGATCCATAAAATTATACAGCTTTCATTGATGGAACGGCACATCTTGAGGCATAACAAGATTGGGATGTTACATCAATGATGTAAATCTGTAAGACTGGAACCTAGTTCATTGAATAATTTTCCTTTATACGCACAGGAAATTTCAGACCCCAAATTGAGAACTAATCCACTTTGCAACATCCAGTTTCAAATCTGTCTTAATCAGGCCTGTCTTTATTAGTTTATTACTTGCAGATATATTCCACTGCAGTTTAATTATTTCACTTTACGGAATAAGGGACCAATTGTAGGTATCTGACTCATAGAAGCTAATGAAATTTATATCCAAGATTTACATTTCCTTTGAGAAATCTCATTGCTGGTTTTGATAGGAAATGATTTTGATTGTCTAACAATCCAAATTAAACATAAAAGTTAGGAAATTAAAAGCAGCCATCTACATGTCATATGAGAAGTATGACTGCAGATTCATATGAAAATATCTTTTATGGCTTTAGAATTCATATAAGGTCAATGACAAAGATAGCAAAAAGAATCACTGAAAGTTAATTCAGCAAATAGGGATTTATGAAACTTACTGTTAAAATGTATATTTAAATTGGAAAAATCATCTGCATATATCTACGTATGATGTTTTAATGTCTTCTGAATTTTTTTTACAAAAACATTTAATATAATATTACAAAAGAAATGCCATAATATTTTTCAAGAAAACCTGTCACATTCAACAATTGTTTTCAAATAAAGCAGCTTCAATAGTCACTTCACACAATATTATAACATTTGAGGCCAATCACTGAAAATATTACGGTCAATGTTTTGATTCAAAACGATGCTATATAAATTCAAAGCCATGATTGATTTTTGTCATAACACTGCTACATACACCAGTATTTTCCCACAACTTCTATATTCTTTTCATGGGGGCGTCTCGATAGTCCAAAGGTTCATTGGTCCGAAGGTTCATTGGTCCGAAAAGTGGTAACATTTTCATCGATTTTTTAATCAAGGGTTAATTCATTGGTCCGAAGGTTCTATAGTGAATATTCGGACCAATGAACCTTCGGACTATTGAACCTTCGGACTATTGCTACGGCCCCCTTTTCATAGCTTTCTCTGCCATATCACAAGAATTTATTGGCATGCTTTTCACCAAAGTCATAAGTCGGGTCTCTTCTGAATTTTTCTTGAATTGGTTAACTTCAATCACAGTGCATTTGTGAATATAGATCAAATCATGCACCATCTTATATGAGCCTAAGCATGGCTAAATTGCACACTATTTTGATGAATGACAATTACTAGTACCTTTTATATCATGAAATATAAAATTATTTAAAATTGGCTGGTAAAAATAAAACAAGTCCTTCACACGAACATGCACATATGTGTCCGTGCACACTCACAAACACGCATTCACACATACATGTATGCAGGTACACACGCACCAAGACAGCTATAAAAGAGCCTTAGCTGAATAATTTTGTAGGTGACTATTCACAGGTGACTGTTCAACAATTTCCCTCAGTCCATTCACTATAGATTGGGTGTTCTACATGCACTCAATTACAAATACATTGCTCCCCCCCCCATACACACATTTACGCATCCACACACACAGTAATAAAACTTCAGTTACAATCTAGTTCAGCATTTATCTTACTGTGGCTGGTGTTAATATGTCCTCTTGTACATTAACCCCATAGGATCCAGTTAATGCTGACCCATAAAGCTATGCTGTGCCCAATTAATTCTGTGAGCTAGCCTTGAAAAGCCGGGTCACCTCAATAAATTGGTCATAATTTATTTGTTTGCCTTTATTACCCATACAAAGTATACATTTTTAAAAAGCCAATATTTCAAGCTAAATGAAAATAGAATTACATTTAAATTCAACATGCAGTATCAAAAGTTATAGCCGGTTAAAAACTACATTTTCATTTGGTAATGGGTAAAATAAAACAAAGTTGATTTATCTTATGCACATCAATTTTTTATTTCTACATACATTTGCCTGAAAATTCACAGGGATGATGTCAATTATAGTAACTTGCAATCCAGGAAATTTCAGCAATTTATCTTTATCAATTTTTAAGTTATGATCGTTTTGCTATTAGGTATGCCAGCTTTTCAGCTCACCTGAACATCGTGGCCAGAGCTGAATAGAAGTCAAATTTTTACACCATTTATGACAAAAACATCTTTAAAACTTATATCAAGAATAAAGGAATATCATCCCCACTGTTTATATCACTGTCACTCGAAAACACCTTATCAGTGTCGAAGTTTTCAATCATTTCAATAACAGTATTCATTCGCAGGCCCCTTCCGTAGTGAGAAGTCGCCATTTTGATTTTACTTTCACCAGCTAGGTCTAGAAAATCGCCGATTTCTCGCTCATATATATTTCTATCGTCCTTTATATCATAAATAAATGAATATCAACGCCACTGTCTATGTTACTGTCACACGAAAACTTCTCTTCAAAGTCCGGATTTTTAATCATTTCAATAACAGTATCCCTTCGCAGGTCCCTACCGTAGCGAGGAGCCGCCATCTTGATTTTATTTTCTCCAACTAAGTCTTGAAAATCGCCGTTTTCTCGCTCATATATATTTCTATCGCCTTTAAAAATGGTGGCAATGAGAGACAAGAAACATACCCGGATGTTAAACTATATATCATTTCATGACTCACGATTCAAAAGAGTACAGAAGACGATCTTTCCAAGATACGCACATATGCGGTTCTGGGCGTTTGGGGTAAGCGATAATTGAACCGCACATATGCGGTGACGGGCTCTATGGGGTTAATTAAGTAAACCACAAGACAGAGATATGATTTCATCATAATCAGAATTAATCATTGGCGCACTCACACAAGGATCACTTAGACGAATATTGAGTCAAGTATTACAGAACTTATTGTAATCAGAATAGCACCTGGGTACCAAGAGAAGAACATTTATCTGGGGATGAAGAAGAGGATGAGAAGAACCTCACATTTCACAAATTATAGAAATCTTTGAAAAAAACCTGCAAAATTTTGATCAATCTGCCCCATGGTAGTGTGAACGCGCCTGAAGAGACATGTTTCATGAATCTCCTCAATTTCTGATCAATGATTCCAATAAGGAAATCTCAAAGAGAGATTGATCTCCTCGTAACTATAGCGTAAATGCGTTCACATCTTCTGATGCAATTTTCATAAATCTCATTAATTTTAATCAATGAAGGTACATTGCAATAGATGAATCTTGTGCGCATGAAAATGATACGTAAGGATGTGTAATCTTGTCTTTGAATTACTTTTGAATACCTAATAACTGGGGATGTCATATAATGTTGTTTACAGAATGTACATGTGCTATATTCAATGGGGGAAAATGCCTTTGCCTTGCAGTGAAACTTTAATTGCCATTTTATTACAGACAAATGTAAATTTATGCACCATGAGGAGTTCTGAATTCTTAACAGGTATAAAAAGAGCAATGCTTAATACCACCACAATATCCAGGCCAGTAGCCAACTATTTCAAAAAAAAAGGGGGGGGGGGTATTTCTCTTCAAATAGGTGGACCTGTACATCATAATGGCTAATTTTTTCACAGCAGTAGTTTCCTGGCCAAAAAGGTGGCTCATTTCACACACACACCCCTCTCCCAGGAATCCCCCTGTAGAGGACCTGATAACTCAGAAACAACACATGGTCTAAATTCATGTGGAATCAGTGGCATTCAGTCCCATACACATTACTAAATATAACATTGCCACTTGTTAGGAGTAAGTATATAATACTTGGCATTCTACAACTCCCCATAGATACCCTGTTTAGTTATAACGTATCTCAAGAGTATTGAAATCATCCTCATTACAAAAGCATTTACCATATAGCAGCAGCAGCTCAATGAGATGATAGGACATATGTAAGATTTTTGGCAAAAAAACATCATGCAGACTAAATATTTTTGTAATAGCTGCAACACATTACATTTTAGACACAGTCAAAAGTTTTTTCATACATGTACTGGTAAATATTCTTAATTTAGTCAGTTATATTTGCCATATTTTATAGGTACACAGTGCATGTACACCTAGTGTGTGTACTAGTATGTGTGTGTGTGTGTGTGTGTGTGTGTGTGTATGACTGCTCCACACATCAGCCATATTCACTGGCATTTACTTATCTTTGACATAAAAGAACTAGCTCATTTTTGACCTGTAACTATTTATAACATTGCAGGATGAAGGCTGAGTCGTATTTTCTGGCATGCAACAACTTCTCAGATATTTTCTCTGTCAGTTATTTATCTTTTACAGTAAGAAAACCCTATTGTTAGCAACACATATGATACCAGAGTACAGTCAGGTTTCTGCAACTTGAAGACTGCCTGTTCGTTACATGAAAATTAAGGAATCTGCACAACTTATTATTGTTTTGACTCCAAGTCTAGATATAAGGATAAATATCAAAGCTAGCTGCCCAACTAGACATAAATAAAAGTAATGTCATCAGAGCAGAGTTTTGGTTTTTGACTTAGTGCGGCACCCATTAGACCTCTGATACGGATTCTGACTGAGGTCCTTCAAGCAGCAAGGGGGCTGTGAAAAGCTATGAGAGGTAGTTTAAAGCATAAAAGAAAATCTAAAAGTAAATACAGACCATTGAACCTCTAATGTTGACCAAACATATTGTTATAGCCGGCTGTTTATTGACTTTATGAACATTTTCTATGAATGCAAATTCCAATGAAATTTGAGTGCACTAGAAATAGAATGCCACGCACTGTCGATGTTATCACCTTAACTTTACTTGTTCTTATAAACGGCTAAGTAAATGTGTTATTATGTGTTCCTGACCCACAGTGCAAACAAGAACCAGCGTTTTGAAATCAGGTATTTAACTGACAATGGATCTGAGGTATGGAGTCAACTATGACAAAGCAGTATTCCTTTTTTTTAAATAGTTGCCTGCCATAAAAACAGTTGTTTTATTATTTTTTTGTCAATTCTTGCCACAAAATTTATGTTTTAACATTTCAGTATAAACATGTCGGCATCTTTGTATAATAATGCTGGTCACAGGTACAATATCAATAAAAATCATAGCGCCAATTCAAAACCTGAGCACCTTGAACCATACTATTAATTTCTCGAATACCAGGTATAGAACATTTTCACCACCATACCTAACAATTGATATGTACCCCCTGTAACTCAGTTTCTTAAAAATTCAAATTTTTCTTCAATATTTCAACATTTAAATTTACCAAAATAATCAAATGGACTTTCTTTTACATTATTGGTGATTCAAAAACACATTAAATACCAATGACTCACGAATGAACCGTCTTATAACTTACTGATGGATTTTAATAAAAAACCATAGGAGACGTGGCACAAAATATCCCAATTTTAATTAATTGATTTTTTTCAGTCTTCTAATAATGTTGAATCCATTATTAGCAACATGTGGATGTCACAGAAGTTGAGTTGCCATCCTTTGACAAATTATTGTTACTTCATAATTGATCAATTTTATTTCTATATACTGCAACATGTTTAATGCCACAATTATCCTCTCTTAATCTTCATCCTATAGATTAATGACTTTCCTAGCCTTTATCTAGTTATTTAATTCATACTTAACTTTTCCAGGCATGTCCAATGTATCAATTTGCTTTGAATAATGAGACATATTCTATTTCACTTTAAAATGTTTTGTGTTTATAATTTTGATCGATTTTGCTCAAAATAGGAAAAAAAACATTTTCTGTGCTGGGACGATCTTCTCAAAACTTACAGTGATAATCACAGCCCCAACTAATGACATCCCAAATCTGGTAATCGTGTTGAATTATTAATGACAGTAGTGTGATTTCTCAATAATCCTGCCACTGTGGATTTATGAGAAGTGACAGCGCTTGATCAGGAGTCTGATTTCTAGCAGACATGCTGTATGCACTATGGCAGTTATTAATCAAGTTTTTCCTGTTGTCTCTGCATGATGTAAAAAATCAATTAGTTTTCATAGACAGCGCTCCTTTGAATATGATGTCATGATCATCAGTGCATATATGTATTCTAGGATTTTCAAACTTTTGATCTCTCTCCTGTTTTTCACATGATTGAAATATATCAAATTCCAAAATCTTATTAAATATATATACATTTATCCAATACGTTCAACATACAGCTTCAAAGTTGTTGTCAATTTCCTTTTAATCTTTTCTTTTTCTCTCTTTCAAAAATTTGTATCCCCAGATGTATCAGATAATTCTTAAACAATATCCAAAAATTCACCACACAGGTCTCGTACATTCTGTGCAAAAATGAATTTTTGAAGTACTAAAACATGCTAAACTTTATAAATCTCAGTGACAGTTTCAGAATATTGAAATGGGTGGGAGGAGGTGGGTTGTTACAAAGATAAAAAAATTGCCAAGTTTAGCTAAGTGAGATGAATATGCCATGATAGACAAGGGTAGTTTTGGTAAAATAAGTAAGGCACAGGATAAAAAAAATTACTTCATTCTATCGCTTTTTCTTTTAACAAGGAGGGGGTTCATCCACTGTCCATGGCACTGCTCCCCTCCCCCCCTGCACACACACACACACACACACACACACACCAGCCATAATACATAAGCAATATGTACTTTAAGCATTTTTGTCCTGACTTGAACAAATGACTAATGTTGGTGATAAATCACAGAACAGTTTATCATTCTCTACAATCCTTGGTAATGGGATTTAGTCATTAGCTCCTGCTGTATGTGTTAGAGAGATATTACTCAATCACAGCCATAGGCAGGCATGACACAACTTGGACATTTATTCTTGTATTGTGACATGAATGAAGCTCACCTGTGAGACAGCTTCAATGCATTGCTCTTTCAAAACACTCCAGTGCTCAAGTACATCTATCAACTTCTTGGCTGGTTTCTTCCTTCAGCCTTTCTCTCCATCCATACAGTAGTATCCAGTTGTGGAGTAGATTTGTGGGTCTTGCTTTACTCAAATTCCTTGTCGCCAAAACAGTAGTACACACACACACTGGGCTTGAGACCTGATTAACTCACTTGAGAATGTGATGTCTTCTGAAAGAGAGTAAACAAGAATGAAGGAGTGTAAGTTAGCACTAGTAAAGTACCCATACAATAGCTCCGCCTTCTGTGGAATGTGACCAATGGGAAGTGTCGGCCGTACGGCTTGGGCTGAAAACTTTCGCAGCTGCATTATAAGAGTATAGGGTTAAAAAGTCATGTTTACTTTTCACTTTTGACTGCAATGATTTGCTGTAGTCTAAAAAGCATTTAAATAAAAATATTCAGTGACTTTTGTTAATTTGTTGTTGAAGCACCTAATTAAAAAAGACTAAACATTGCCTTGGATAGGACTGATGGCTAGTACAGACAGACAGAGTAGTACAGACTAAAGATATACAATATTGAGTTTGGCCATTTGGTTTTAAGACATAAGCCCAGTTCTTGCAAGAATTGCATTAATTCCACTCGCAAAAACTAGTTCTGAATATTAAAAATTGGTAAATAAGAATTATTTCCACTTGATTAATCAAACCAAATCTAGTATCAGAACCCAATGAAACCATGTTTTAAGATCTCATATTTTGATTAAAATAGGGGGAAAAGCAATAGTGAAGCAATCATATAGCAGCTTGATACCATTTTCTATGTCAGTTGCAAATATGCAATTGAGGGATCATGTGTTGTAACTTACAACTCTCAGTGTATCACAGTGAAATGGAATCAGCATATTAATTCTGGTTACATGACAGAATAGAGATTTTTACTGTTTCTGAACAGTTTTAAGAGCCCATTCCCATTTAGACACCATCGATCTATATGGCTCAACCCAACTCTGCAAGGACTCTCCTTAAGTGCAATCAGCTTTTGAATGACACGCCTCCTTTTGTTCCCCAAGGTATTCATACAATCTCCAGTTTTTCTATATTCTACTTAACGCCAAGAGGAGGCATGATACTTTGTTAAGCTGATTGCACTCAGTGAGAATCCCCACAGAGTTTGGATCGATCAATGTAGACCCATAGTGCTTATGGGAATGTACCCCCTAACATACAGCAAGAATGAGTGAAGTCTAACACACTTAAAGAGAATTAAGCCCCAAAGTATGTGCAAACAGCTCTCACCTATCTCCTCCAATAACAACAGACAAATACAATACTTGGCTTTACCAGTGCCAGTTAGGAAAACACTAACCCTTCTCAAATATCAGGGCAGGACCCCTGGGTGCCCCTGATTGCCCCGGGGATATGGAGGATCACCAGGACCAGAGATTAAATGAACTTTGGGAGCCTGAAACCTTTCTATCTTATTAAATATTTGGTAAAGGGTCCTATTAAGATTGAACATACAAGTTCAATTTTAAGATGGGTAGAGCTGAATTGTACCATCTTCCAGGGGCTTTTATTATTACCACAACTGTTGCATGCTACCCTTCCTCTAGCATTGCTTTTCATTGCACTACCGAAGTCCGAAGCTTGTGAATTTGGGAAGAATTTTGTGAAATCAAATGCAAAGCAAAACAATTTTATTTTATCAAAATCAATGGTCACAATCTTGGAGTCCTTGTTGCAAAAGAGTAAAGGTAAAGTCTTAATTATTTATAATTGTATGTGCAACAATATCAGGTGCAGAGAGAATTTTTTTCACAAAAAAATAAATTATCAATAAAATGTCAGTTCTGTAAGATACCATTGACCAAAGGGATAATACAAGTTGTATAATCCTACCCTAGAAGTGTGAAAACATCCATCTGAAGAGGTTCTAAACCGGTTCAAATAATGTCTGGTGTGAATAGGGCCAAGAGGAGCAGAACACATTAAGTGACCGCAGTTTGTCTAAAACTGTCAACAAACATATTCCGCATCAATACCACTAGCATTTTAGCTACTTAATGACCAAATTGAAAGACAACCCACTTGCCTTGCTTTGTCTTAAATGACTCAAGGTAGGGATTAATAGTCACTTAAGACCTACTCAAATGTTGATCCCTTTCTGTAACATTTGTAAAGATACATTGTAATAAATCTCGCTCCCAGGGATTTTTAGTGCAGTTGCATGGGCACTCCCAAAACTGAACGTGAAATTTTAAAACCTTGTGCATACAGCCAACGTTGCATACAGGGATGGACATGGCTGCAAGCATGTGCCCCTCTCTTTTAGCTGGAAAGGTACACAATATTGCTTCTCTCTCTTCTCCCTCTACAAATCCAGTATAACAAGCAAAATAAGCCAAAAACCAACCCCATTTTCATTACTGTATCCAACATTTTATAGTTACCAATCAAAGCAAGGCAAAAAAAAAAAAAAAAAAAAAAAAAAATGTCCTTGTTCCCCACCCTTACCAAAATTCTGGCTATAAAGTGCACAGCAACTGAAGCCTGGGATAAGATCCTTATTTTCTCATTTCTGTTACTTTATACTAATTCAAAATAGATATAATCACAGTAATTTTTTTGTAAATTTGTCACTGATATTAAGCAATCTTCAGTAAAATTTGGGGCTGAATAAAAAAAAAAAAGTCATTGATTATTATTCCATAAAGGTAAGGCACTTAATGAGTGCACTTAATAGCAATATTTTGATTTACCTGGAAATGACACCACTTTTTCCTTAATTACCAATGTCATGAAAACAATCTACAGTTTTGGAGTTTTTAATCCTATTTAGCTCCAAGTTTTTTAGCTATTAAGTTTCCAATGTCTTTTAATTGAGGTAAAGAATTGTTAACAGTTAAAACTTTGTTGTGTGATATTTGGAGTAGGCAGGATAAGGCCCTCAGGATATATCCAACAGAGACAGTGCAGAGTTGGTTCTTGTTCTAAACAAGGGCAAATAAATGTTGCCAAGGTATTTTACTCATTTGTAGTGTCTCAAGTCAGTCTCTGCTGGATAAGGTTGTAATTGTTTTTAGAACATAATTCACTTAAATCAAGTTTGTCTAAATCATTTACCCAAGAGCTACACAAATTTAAACTAAATTTGTTGTAATACATCAAGACCTGAAAACGTACCCTCCCCCAACACCAACCATGTGGATTGGGAGGTGTCCAAGTAANAACGTAAAAAATATATGGACAGATAGGTGATATTTAGCATGAAACAATTTGGTCGTCTCATGGTTCATTCGGTTTTAACCTAAGGTATACACCACTGGCTGAAGCAATGGGTCTAATGTTCAACGGTGAAAACAATAAGAAACAATAAACAATAAGAAGCTAACAAAGAACTGTATGCCCACCTTTGTGCAGTCTGCGCAGTACCATCCATGATGTAGCTTACAACAATATGCTTCGGCTTCCTGTATGATAGTGGCCATTACACAAGCTACCACCAATATGCCGACAAGAGATCCAGCCATTTTCTGAAAATTTACAGCTAATTATGCATGTATATTATTTCTAAGATAGCATTGCATGCTTATTGGCGCTATAATTGCACAGCACTTTCATTTTTTACACTTGACATGCTTCTCTCATGGTTACGAATACTAGGCACAAAGAAGGACCATTAACAGTTTAAATCAACTCAAAAGATACCGTTTAGGGCCAATATAAAGACATTAAACAAAGAAACTGAAAACGGCTGCTTTGAATATAGCAGGGGAAGATGTTCTATATGATAAATACATCAGCAAAGTCACAGAATGTATATGAGAGAGGTATATCCTCTGATTTTAAACATAATGGATATAATGACTAAATCGACCAACTAAGATGGAAGGAATGCACATATCCGCTATCAAAACTTTTAAAATAAATCAAAAATTTGAATAAAAACGAGTTCCATTAACCGAAACAAAATAACATTCGATTTTTGATACAACTTTTGTATGTAACAACTGCTTACATGTATTTTAGTTTAAGCTTGACAAAATAGTAGAGGCTCTGGAGGTCATGAATCCACAGCATTCCGCATGGTCATCGCCTGCTTCCGCACAATCATCGAAAAGGGTGTTACGGGCAGCAAATGTGCACCAGACAATGTATGGCAAGTTTTTACCCAGACTTAAGTAATAATGCAAGAAGAATGATACTTACACGATCTCTGCTCAGTCAAATGCACGGCAATGCTCTCTCGTCTTTGCTTAAGGTGTTCCGAGGAACAGAATGATGGAAGCGAGTAACAAGCATTCACTTATGTTCCTTATTAAATCCTTGCCAAAGAAACAATTCAAAGACATTGGGAAATGCTGGTAGTAGCAAAATGAAGCTGTTTTTATTTCCACGTGAACGTGAATAAGTTGGAAAACTAAGCAAACACTATCATCATGAATGACAATATTTGGGCTCTTTATTGATTGTTTGCTGTGTTCAAAAAGTGCAAAAAGCGCGTCGTTTAGTTTGTTAGTATTCAAATATATATATATACATGGAATTTTGTTAGGAAACTACTGAAATTCACAAATCGTCTCTGATATTCGGTTTATGAGACAGTTAGATGAAGTTTCTGTTTAGGGTGACAATGGTAGGTCCCCTTTTCCACCCTGTATTTGCTATCTGAAGTGAACTCAGTATTTGGTATATACTTGTATAGCATAACTACTGACAACTGGCAATCTACAACGATGATCTAGAATATTAATATTATGCTTGCTTTGGATTCTCAGCTGGTTCATCAACAATAACTTCATTACTTATGTTCAGGGTACTCTGACTGTTATGATGCTGCAATAACTTCAGACCTTTCTAAAAAATAATGTACGCAGTGAACCGAATTTTACCTAACTTGATAAATACACAGATATATTTTGAAAAGCACTGAATATGTATAGAAACACGAAAACGAGGCTATTCGGGAACATGGCATCTGTCATTTACAGAACTTTTATAGATTAATCTCCACAACGCTTTATAAATGTGTTTCCCGGAAAGCCATTCAGAGGAGAGATCAAAGATTGTTGCGCAGAAAGAAAAAAGACAAAAACAGAACTTTCAGACCGACAAAACTTACAAATAATGGATAGGTTTTTGGAACCACTATAATCATTACGTGTCAAATCTATCCTGAACAAAAGGCGCCAAAGCTTCCTAAAAACCAACTGCCATGTTTTGAAAGGTTTTTGTTTCTTTTAACACCACA
The DNA here is from genome assembly GCF_001039355.2 of Lingula anatina. Next base: position 292,845 of record NW_019774280.1, read on the forward strand.
AAATGTTTGCATTTGGAAAACAAATACAACGTAAACACGTCAAATGTGCCACAAACAAAATACATCAATGCCATTTCCTAAAACCGACCATTATTATATGAAAGTGCTGTTTTTCCACCTCAGCGCTCGCTAATTGCCGATTCAAACACGCGCGGTTAAATGAACATAAACTATATTCATTCGATGATTATGAATTATTTATAAAATGTTCTATATCTTCTTACAGTATTCAATTCATTGAAATAATGAAGTCAACAGACTATCAATCAATTATCAGACTAGCGATTATCAATTCCTATAATATCTTCCCTAATTTCAGTCAGGATGTCTTCTCTGTGTTTTAATTTGTTTTCCAAGTGGCCAGTGCCGTAGCCTGAGCAAAATGCTGGGGGGGGGGGGGGGGGGGGGGGGGGAAAGGG
>NW_019774280.1:303491-328753 GCF_001039355.2 Lingula anatina
TCGGATGATAGCATCACGCCCTAGGTCTAAGCGAGTTGAATAGAAGCTTTTTATCCAAACATCCTATTCCTAACTACTGAGTTAGGACAAAGGTCTAGTAACATGCACTGTGCAATTACTATTAATGGATCAGACGCATACTTGATTGTTTTTCCTCTGGTGTCGCACGTATGCATCCTTTCTTGAGTGATCTAAAACAAGTCGCTAGTGTACCATGTTTCTCACTGTAGCAAAATACGTTCGACATGGTGTTTCTGAACGGCAGCCGGAGACACAGTAATTGTATAGGCATGCTTTAAGCTTGTTCGAGAGACAATAACAGTCGGGTTTAACAATAGATAGCGACCATAGTAAGACCCCCTCCTATTTAACTGATGATTTACACTTTTAATTGACCGTACTTTCGTATATTGTATGATCATACAGCCAGACTTCCCCCTGTTGCACGTTGTAGTTGGATTGTCATTGCGCCTATGTCAATGCACCTCATTTAATTTCAATATTATAATATAAGCATAATATAAGTAATATGTTATTTCCTTATTCCTCTTTCATTATCGTTCATGTTTTATAAATACTTGAACGCTTGAATGCAGATATTTCAAATTAAATCGTAAGTACATAAATAAATTATACATTTATAAATTAATGCAATAGGAATTTTTTTAGACAGATTGATGCTGACGCTCATGCATTTCAACCAAACAAACAGTAATTAGTTCAATTTTTGACTGCGGAAATTTCATATAGGATGAAATAACTGATAACAAATTTAACTATCAGTTTGTTAGCAACACTAAAAACCAGCTGCGCGTGCCAAACTAGTGAACAAAAGGACAGTTCGCTTCGCGTGGCACGCCTTAGCATGGGTTTAGCCTCTTCAAGCTATAATCCTATCGCCGCAGCAAACAATAGGGACCTTCTGGCTGATGTATCCTGCTGTTAATTACACCTGGTTACAGCGGATTGTCACGCTCGCGCTGGGCCACAGAAACCGGCGTCATGGGGTTCACTCGTATTAAGTATTGTGTTATTCCACCTAAGCTATTGTGTTTGTGCGTTCGAATTTTAAAGGGATTTATACGGCCCTCCATTGTTTGTCCGCCCCCTTCTATTCACAAGATAGGGATTAAAACATTTCGAACGTTGTTACACCGGTGTACAACGGAAACAAAATTATTCCGACCACTGTAATAGTAATAATAATAATATCGCTTTAATGGAACTTAATATAAGAGGTTTGCTAACATTATATCTTTAAAGATTGACTACGCTTTGAGAAAAATAATGTAAAACCTCCTACCTGTTTAAAGCTTCCAAATGATTGAATTTATTTTTGAAACCGCTATAGTAATTGTGTGTCAAAGCTGTCTCAAACAAAGAGCGCTACCATCCTAAAAACTGCCTGTCATAGTTTGAAAGAAACGTGTGTTAGTCTACCACAGAATTGGCGCACTGACAAAGCAATAATGCTTATTAACATATCAGATGCTAACAACGCTTAAAAAGTACCATCATTCTTGGGTGATTGTAAAAACACCCAGTTTGTTGAGTAATAGTGAATTTCATGTTAAATACTAGTCGCCGCTTGCTTCATTTATTACAAGACTGAAGACCGCAAACTACTGGTTATCGATTTCTAATATATCTACCAACAGTAAGTATCATTCATTATGTATGGACAGCGTAAACTACTATACAACACCTATCAGATTTAATTTAACTTCGGATTGAATTGTTACTGGTGATATCCTGCTCATTTAAACAATTTGGTATCCAGATATAGGCTAGCATAACATAGTCGATAGTCTTTCGAAGTCGGCGCATGTTTTTATTTTATATACATTAGTAAAGCACCATAGTAAATGGATATTACTTAATACATATTTCAATTACTATTGCACGAACCATAGGGTGGTTACGTACCCGGTATTTTATTTAAGACGTTGAAATCAGTGTACCCCTCTCAGATCAAATATTTCACCTGTTTTATTTGAACTACATTGGCTTCCTGTACGACAGAGAATTGTTTTTAAAGTACTGCTGTTTGTTTTTAAATTAACCAGCGGTGAATGCCCTTTATATTTGAACTCGATGCTACATCCAAGTACACCCAGTTTCACTAGGTCTACCAGATCCACCTCCACTCTTTGTTTTACCAGAAATGAAAATAAAAAAACAGCCAAAACCTACGGCCACAGGGCATTTTCAATTTCAGCACCCATTTTATGGAATCTACTACCCTCACACATTTGGACTATTGGTAGTGTTGAGGTTTTTAAAAATGACTTAAAAACATTCTTATTTGCACAGTATTTTAATCAATATTTTTTCTCAATGTATCAGAAAAAAGTGTTATTGTTCAGACCATTACAATTTTAACCAGCTTTAATTATTTTAATTTTTTACCTTAGCTTTTATTATCTAAATAATTAGTTGTGATCCTGAAAATTTTACCTGTAAACAGCACTGAGACGGTAGTGTAGTGCGGTTTCAAGAAACAATAATAATAATGATTATTATTATTATTAGAAAGTTCATAAGCTGCGCATACATTTAAAGTGCATTATCTCAAAGACGGAGAAGTAACTTGGGAGAATTTTGTGTCTTATATCAGATGGGACTACTTTGCTTGTTCCAAAAAAAGAAAAAAAATCACAAACGTTATCTTGCTGCCGGACCAAAATAGTTTTATTCAAGGATTTGTTTCACAAGAATCTGTATTTAACTATTTGTCCACGATAAAACTAAAACTCAGTCTATAACTTTTTGAGTTAGGCTTCTCAAAACAACAAGAGCAGTTGCAACACAGAAATTCAGAGTTTTCGGCATATTTGGAAACACTTCTTTTACGTTTGCTGCAGATTTGCAGGAATAGCTCTTATGAGTTTGCAGCATATTCACTAGAACTGGTTTTTGCAAACTGGCGCAAATTCACACGATCGTACATTTTTCAGATTTTTAAATTATCTAAATCATTATTGACATTTCATATATTGAATATCAAACTTAACAAAGGGAATTTTTGTGAGACAAAGTTAAATTATATAGTGTTACCAATATTAATAACTGAATAAGTGTTACTAAAAGCAGATTGAAATCAATCAATGAATAGAAAGCCATGTACTTGTACTTGTCATTGAAACTTGCTGCTTGACAGATCAAAGCACGTTGTCACCATGCATCGCTTCTAGATTTCCTTTGTTTACTCAAAGTTCATGTTCAATGCAATATTTAAGATTACCATATTGATCATACCGAAATCTTTGCTCTAAAGCTTTGACTATGACATTATTTTTCGTTTAAAGTTTCAGAAGATGGTAGGAACTTTGGCTGGCTTTCTGGTGGCAATATTTTTAACATTCACTCTTTTTGAAAGAACTGAATCTGCTTGTTGTAAAGCGAAGAAAGTTAATTTCTGCGCAGACTGCACCCAGGTGGGCATTTGAATATGTCTTTTTGTATTATTTTGTTTTCTTTTGATCATTTGATCAAACCTTGACTTATAATGCATGGTACACACTCTGTTGTGAATGTTTAGGGGGGTACATGCAAAGAAGCGAACTGGTGTATTTTTTCCCTCAAAAAAAGGTGTGCACTTTAAAACCAGCAGTGACAATGCTTCCTTTTGAGCAAAACTTGTCATATTAATAAGCAATGAAACCACAAACTTTTCAGATATCGTACATTAAGATTTTTAATAAACTTTTGTTTTTTTTCGACAGAATGTGAAAATAAACTTTGCAACAATCAGTATTATTTCCACCTCACTGTCAACATGCGCAATGCTAAAGAACAACCCTAAATTACCGGATTACCCAAAAATAAAAAGGTCCTTACTTGCCAAAACATCGATGTTTGGTTGCTCTCTACAAAAGAAATAATTCAAATGAAATGTATTGTTCACTGCATTGTTTAACATATAAATTGATGTCTTTTTATTTAGGGGACTCCATATTGCGGATATGGCGGATGTAACATTTTCGGCTGTGCCTGTGCTGGAGGGTGTCGACGTGACTGCGGTGGAATATATAGTGATTATAGGTAAGGCTTATACTGTGCATTTTATGCTGCTCTCTCCCATCACTATTTTTTCAATTAACAAAAATCCAACTTGCACGTAAACATTGATTTTGAATCTGTTGCACTCAACGTTTTAACATTTTGAGCACGATCCAATGGATTGGGGCGGGTTCAGTGAGGCCATGTCCCTGCAATAGATCCTTAATTTCTTTTCTTTCTCCAAAACACGAAAGATCAAAACAAAGCATTTATCCAAACCTGTGCCCCACATATAATAGTAAAATTGTCAACGAATATGGTTTTGTTTTCCTGTCTTTACTTGACTTTTTTTCGACCACTTTAATAAAACCCTAAAAATTGACTTATACATAGCATATAAATGTGCATATTTTAGGTACGCAATGTCTTTTACGAGACTACCAACCAAGTGCACGTGTACAAATAAACGGTCAGTGAGGGACGCTGAAGACGCCGGGAATGATCCAGAGATATAATCCAGTGATCTGGAGACAGGTAAGAGGGGGACTGCAAGAATAAAACGTGTCTCACCTTTCACTGAATTTTGCATTTCAACAGAAATTTGCAGCTGTTATCAGCTTCATAGAAAATTGAAAAAAAAAGGAAAACGCTACTTAATGGGACATTGACAACATTCGCTTTTGCTCAAGAAAAAACAACAATGTTCTGTCGAAATTGGTAACTCCTAATATTATGCATGTACGTCTTTTTAGCTTCCGTCCAATTTAATTACAATAAACCGCAATTCAGGTTAATTCAGATTTATCTTCCTCAGGGCCATTATTGTAAACCATTGCAAATTAAAAATTTATAGAATATCTAGGTATATGTTCGTATGTGATACCCATTCTTTCCCGTCTATTTCATAAACCAACTCTGTTTCAGACACTAGAGCAATGCCAAAAGAAAGACGTGATACGGACATGGACGCAGATGCTTAAATTGGTCTGGAATTGCTGAGAACCAGATGTATTTAAGTACAATCGTCATTATTTTGCTTTTAAGGCATTATATTCAGATCTTCCGTAAAACCTTTTTCTATTTTATTGTAACGAGTCTGTATTTCCCATAGCTTCTCTCTATACGTGCTCTCCTGCCTCATGCTGTGAAACCATTTCTGTATGCAATAAAGATCTTGTCCGGAATTAAATATTGTATAAGCATTCTCACTTTAAGATTCAGGGCTAGTACCATAGTCAGTCGGACTACTGAAAAAATAGAACTTTGATGTGAAAGTGCTTAACCTTTTTTGCCTAATGCAGAATCGTTATCATCGATCTTACATGAAATATGGAAAAACGGTTCGTTGGATTTCTCGACACAAACTATTATTTGACAGAATATTTATTTACCAAAAGCCAAAATAAAAGAAAGCGTGATGCAAAACGGCATAGTTTTTTAAAACGTATGAATGACTGAATGGGTTTTTGCAACCACTATAATAATTAAGCGCCAAAGTTATCCTAAACAAAAGTCACAGAAGCTTTCTAAAAACTGACAGCCAGTAATTATTTGAAAAAAAGCTCATAGGGCATATGCATCACCAACACGTGTACCTGGTTAACAGTTAACTTTAAAACATTACTTCACAAAACACTCGGTTTATTGGACGATAATGATCTGTCACTTCTTGAGGAAGTATATCTATAAACTAAAGAAAGTAATATGAAAAGAGATCACGACTCTGTTTTGAAAGCTTCAGTTTCACGGGTCGAACACGATTTAAAGGAAATAAATAGCTTTCATTGACGATTATGATTGCGTTGGCAAATTGCTTCGACAGAAATGTCAAACAAAAATATAGTTCAACAGTCGCAATAATATCAGTTGAGAAGTATACAGTGGTCCTACTGTGGCAGATAGAAGCATAATGCATTAGTGGTGTGTTGTCACTGCCATCTTGATTGTGTTCGTCTTGTCTTCGCCCGAAAATCTTTTCATTCGAAAGCATTACTGAATGCGTTAGTGGTGTTTAGATCTTGATTGTGTTCGCCCTGCAACTGTGTTTCGCTCTGATACCGAAATCCCTTTTCTCTCGTGCTCTCACCTATCCCTGAGATGAGTTGTACGCGTGTCACGCTTGTGAAAGGACGGGTTTCTCAATGATGTCTTAAAATAATGCATTGAATTTTCCAGGTAGGCTTAGTTTCTTGTAGATGACAAATTCTATTCCTTTATAGGTTTGTTTACTCAACTGTTTCAATTATTATTTTCTTTAAACTTTTGGTATTTATTTCATTGTTTGCCCCCTNCGTAAAAAATATATGGACAGATAGGTGATATTTAGCATGAAACAATTTGGTCGTCTCATGGTTCATTCGGTTTTAACCTAATGTATACACCACTGGCTGAAGCAATGGGTCTAATATTCAACGGTGAAAACAATAAGAAACAATAAACAATAAGAAGCTAACAAAGAACTGTATGCCCACCTTTGTGCAGTCTGCGCAGTACCATCCATGATGTAGCTTACAACAATATGCTTCGGCTTCCTGTATGATAGTGGCCATTACACAAGCTAACACCAATATGCCGACAAGAGATCCAGCCATTTTCTGAAAATTTACAGCTAATTATGCATGTATATTATTTCTAAGATAGCATTGCATGCTTATTGGCGCTATAATTGCACAGCACTTTCATTTTTTACACTTGACATGCTTCTCTCATGGTTACGAATACTAGACACAAAGAAGGACCATTAACAGTTTAAATCAACTCAAAAGATACCGTTTAAGGCCAATATAAAGACATTAAACAAAGAAACTGAAAACGGCTGCTTTGAATATAACAGGGGAATATGTTCTATATGATAAATACATCAGCAAAGTCACAGAATGTAAATGAGAGAGGTATATCCTCTGATTTTAAACATAACGGATGACTAAATCGACCAACTAAGAATGATTCCATGAGAAGGAATGCACATATCCGCTATCAAAACTTTTAAAATAAATAAAAAATTTGAATAAAAACGAGTTCCATTAACCGAAACAAATTAACATTCGATTTTTGATACAACTTTTGTATGTAACAACTGCTAACATGTATTTTAGTTTAAGCTTGACAAAATAGTAGAGGCTCTGGAGGACATGAATCCACAGCATTCCGCATGGTCATCGCCTGCTTCCGCAAAATCATCGAAAAGGGTGTTACGGGCAGCAAATGTGCACCAGACAATGTGTGGCAAATTTTTACCCAGGCTTAAGTAATAATGCAAGAAGAATGATACTTACACGTTCTCTGCTCAGTCAAGTGCACGGCAATGCTCTCGTCTTTGCTTAAGGTGTTCCGAGGAACAGAATGATGGAAGCGAGTAACAAGCATTCACTTATGTTCCTTATTAAATCCTTGCCAAAGAAACAATTCAAAGACATTGGGAAATGCTGGTAGTAGCAAAATGAAGCTGTTTTTATTTCCACGTGAACGTGAATTAGTTGGAAAACTAAGCAAACACTATCATCATGAATGACAATATTTGGGCTCTTTATTGATTGTTTGCTGTGTTCAAAAAGTGCAAAAAGCGCGTCGTTTAGTTTGTTAGTATTCAAATATATATATATATATATACATGGAATTTTGTTAGGAAACTACTGAAATTCACAAATCGTCTCTGATATTCGGTTTATGAGACAGTTAGATGAAGTTTCTGTTTAGGGTGACAATGGTAGGTCCCCTTTTCCACCCTGTATTTGCTATCTGAAGTGAACTCAGTATTTGGTATATACTTGTATAGCATAACTACTGACAACTGGCAATCTACAACGATGATCTAGAATATTCATATTATGCTTGCTTTGGATTCTCAGCTGGTTCATCAACAATAACTTCATTACTTATGTTCAGGGTACTCTGACTGTTATGATGCTGTAATAACTTCAGACCTTTCTAAAAAATAATGTACGCAGTGAACCGAATTTTACCTAACTTGATAAATACACAGATATATTTTGAAAAGCACTGAATATGTATAGAAACACGAAAACGAGGCTATGCGGGAACATGGCATCTGTCATTTACAGAACTTTTATAGATTAATCTCCACAACGCTTGATAAATGTGTGTACCGGAAAGCCATTGAGAGGGTAGATCAAAGATCGTAGCGCAGAAAGCAAAAAGACAAAAAACAGAACTTCCAAACTGTCAAAACTTACAAATAATGGATAGGTTTTTGGAACCACTATAATCATTACGCGTCAACTCTATCCTGAACAAAAGGCGCCAAAGCTTCCTAAAAACCAACTGCCATGTTTTGAAAGGTTTTCTTTCTTTTAACACCAAAAAATTGTTGCATTTTCAAAACAAATACGACATATACACGTCAAATCTGTCACAAACAAAATACATCAAACCCACCTCCTAAAAACCGACTGTCATTATAAGAAAGCGCTGTTTTTCCACCTCAACGCTCGCTTATTGCTGATTGAAACACGCGCGGTTAAATGAACATAAACTATATTCATTCGATGATTATGAATTGTATATAAAATGTTCTTTATCTTCTCACAGTATTCAATTCATTGAAATGATCAAGCCAACAGACTATCAATCAATTATCAGACTAGCAATTATCAATTCCTATAATATCTTTCAAGTGTAAATATAATTTATTGGTCGCAATAAAAGGATTTATGTGAGATGAGATTATCAATGTTATGTAAGCTTCCCAGGGAACTTGGCTCTTATAAAACAAGCTCCAGATCTTTCTTCCCTAATTTCAGTCAGGAAGTCTCCGTTTTGTTTTTCACACTTAAACTTTAATTTTGTTTCCAAGTAGCACTTGTGAAACACAAATGATATAAGTGCAGCCTGATTGGACAATGTCACTTGGCCTCTGTATGATCAGCCAATCAGAGGCATATACGGTACAGTCTCTCGGAGGATAGGGAGAGCCTTCTCCCACATCATTTTATATTTTATTTATCCTCAACTGGTATTGCTACCAGTAATATCCTAATATTTTAGACAATTTAATGTCAACATTGTTATTTTTCCACATACTTTAGATGAAATACTTGGTACATCCAACATACGATAAGTGAAAAAGTAAGAATATATGGAATATATTAACCTTTATATAGTATATGCACATGAATGCACTATTAGAATGTGTGTATTTAATGTAAAAAAATCATGTACAATACGAGTTTCTTGAATTAACGTCAACAGCATTGACTGTTCAACGAACATATAATCACACAGACCAATATATGAACTTGCAGTCCAGCACTTGTGCATTTCCAATGTAAACAGTTAATTACCAGAGCTTTAAACAAAGAGAAGGGTTATATTACCAATCAAGATGACGGGAACAAGATGTAAGCTACAGTATATTCCCCTACCGCTAGGGGTAAATACATCTTGCCTTCAACTGTAAAACTCCAACCCCGAAACTCACCCTGCCTCCTAGGGGTAACAAGGGTGAAGCCGGCGAATGTCAAATTATCAAGCTAAAAAGCAAAGATCCGATTGAGAAGCTATCGTTTACATACAATAGATACAAGATGAAACCCTAATACCCTTTACACACCCCGAAGAAACCTACTGCACTTTAAAGATTATTATCCAATGGAGAGACAACCATAACAAAGCACACGAAACCAAGATAATGCCCTCAGCTTCAGTGATGATTCAAACACACACACAGTCGCACACACAAGACAGCTATAATGAATAAATGAATACATAAATAAAATAGATGTATTCATTAATTCATATATCTCTCTGTGTGAATACATACATAAAATATTTTTAAAAATTACACTTTTAGTCTACATATTATGTAAAACCTCCTACCTGTTTAAAACTTCCAAATGATTGAATTTACGTGTGTTTGTCTAGCACAGAATTGGCGCACTGACAAAGCAATAATGCTTATTAACCAATCAGATGCTAACAACGCTTAAAAAGTACCATCATCCTTGGATGATTGTAAAAACACCCAGTTTGTTGAGTAATAGTGAATTTCATGTTGAATACTAGTCACCGCTTGCTTCATTCATTACAAGACTGAAGACCGCAAACTGCTGCTTATCGATTTCTAATATATCTACCAACAGTAAGTATCATTCATTATGTACTACTATACAACACCTATCAGATTTAATCTAACTTCGGTTTGAATTGTTACTGGTGATATCCTGCTCATTTAAACAATTTGGTATTCAAATATAGGCTAACATAACATAGTCGATAGTCTTTTGAAGCGCCATAGTAAAAGGATATTGCTTTATACATCAATTACTATTGCACAAACCATAGGGAGGTTATCTACCCGGTATTTTATTTAAGACGTTGAAATCAGAGTAGTTTGGATGGAAGAAACTTTGTGGATGCTTACAGACTGGCGCAGGACAGAGTTTAGTGGAGGGCCACAGCGGGCCGAATCGAACATTCTGTCTGATGATGATAAATCAGAGTAGTAAGGTCATAAGCTGCACAAGTGTTAAAGGGCACTATCTCAAAGTTGGAGAAGTTTTTTCGGGTAATTTTGTATCATATATGCCAGCGATCTTGGCTTGATCCAAATAAAATCTCAAACATAAGTTTGCTATCGAGACCAAAATTCTTCCAGGAATTGTTTCACAAGGAATCTGTATTCAACTGTTCGCCCACAAAAAAAGTCAGAGGTTGATAATGTGGGCGCCAAGAGATTTTAGTCAGACTTGATTTCATACCAAGCTTGGCATTGAAGACACATCCAGTTAATTTTAGCATTGACGGTTGTAAGAAATATAATATTTAACCTTTCAGTGCTTGTGGTTTGATTTTCAGTGTAGTTCAATGAGGCATCTTCATGTTCATATACACTAAAATCTGATGACCTCTGCAAAGACAAGTAATTAATAATTTACGATAAGTCATCACCAAAATCTAATTACGCTTAGATTATCCCATTTTGGACCTATTCAGATAACTAAAATACATCAATAACTTTTTGAGTTAGGCTTCTCAAAACAACAACAGGAATTATACAGAAGTTTCGGCATATTTTCAAGAACTTTTTGTAAATTTCCAGCAGATTTGCAATAATAGTTCTTGTGATATAGAATTCATAAGATCGTTAATTTCTGAACCAAAAATATTGACATTATTCAGAACTATATCCCTATTCTTAGTCTTAGGTCTTCCTGTCCAAGGTAGAACGTTGGGCGGCAAACTTTTTCCAAATTGTTCGGTCGGCAGCGGCCCTCTCCATCTCCTCCCACCTGATGTTGCCTCTTTGCAGATCATTCTGGAAGGTTCTCCTCCAGGATATATCCTCGGTCTACCTCGATTGTGCTTGCCTCTCGGTGGTACCCAAGTCATAACAGTTTTTGCATGCCCCTCAGCTGGTAGTCAAATGAAGTGTCCTGCCAATTTTATCTGATGAATGGTGACTGTTTCATGCAATGGTCTTGACATTGCCTTCCTAAGCACTTCTTCGTTGGTGATATGGTCTCTGTATGAGATCTTCATCATTCGACGTAGACACCTCTGATGAAAAACATCCAGTCTTCTGTCCACTTTCACAGTGCTTTTTCATGCGTTATAAAGGCATATCTTCAGCTGTGTGCTCATTGATGTCGATTTCCAGATATTGTTCATTCTTCTAAACACTCTAGCTCCTTTACCGACTCTGCTTTTGACATCCATTTCAGCATCACCATTCATGGTTATCAGGCTTCCTAAGCATGTGAATCGCGTTATTTCAGTCCCAACATTTATTGGCGTAATGTTTCTAGCTCCCACGTACATCACTTTGGTCTTTTCACTGCTAATTCTCAATCCAAACTTGCGAGCTGCTATTTCCAAATTAGACGTTAGTTGTTTTAGGTCATTTTCATCCTTCGCCAGCAAGACGATGTCGTCTGCAAAGTCAAGATCAGTCAGTTCACTACCGTTTACCCAGTTCACACCAGTTTCATCTTCTTCTGTAGCCGCTCTCATCACAAAATCTACCAACATCAGGAATAAAAAAGGCGATAAAATGGACACCCTGTCTGACACCCGTCATGATGTTGAAGAACTCTGTTGTTCCCGTGTTTTTTCTAAGACCCCATTTCCACAGATTTTAGATCAATCTATCCTTGTGGGGAGTTTCACTAGATTACTGTCAGCTTAACCGGCTTAAATATCTGTACCGCCTACTAAAAGCTGTAAGGAGGTAATTAACTACGTGCGCGTTCGGCTGACAGCTATTTAGCGTGAACCCCCAGGGAGTAAGGTCGATGTAAATGTAAATGGATCGATTTAATCTATGGGAATGCAGTCTCACATTCCTATTGCGGATTTTTAAATCATTTAAATTACCATTGCATTGAAATCATTATCGAATTTTAGAATTGAATATCACACTTAATCAATTGACTTTTTTATAACTTGTATACAGTTAAATAGAGTAACCAATAACAAAATAAGTGTTAACAAAAGCATATTGAAATAAATCAATGAATGGAAACCCATGGGCTTGTACTTGTCATTGGAATTTGCTGCTTGACAGGCCAAAGCACGTTGTCGCCTTGCATCGTTTCTCGAGTTCCTTTTTTTACTCAAAGTTTATGTACAATATTTTTTTTAAGATTACCGTAGTGACCATACCATAATCTGTGCTCTAAAGCTTTGATTATGACATTATTTTTCGTTTTAAATTTCAGAAGATGGTAGGCACTTTGGCGGGCTTTCTGGTGGCAATGTTTTTAACATCCACTCTGATTGAAGAAACTGAATCTGCTTGTTGTAGAAAAGTGAGCCATAAGTTCTGCGCAGACTGCACCGAAGTAGGTATTTGAATCTGCCTTTATGTATTATTTGTTTTTTATATACTTTGAATAAAAAGTTCTTGATTCATAATACAAGGTACACTATCTGTTATGAATGAATATGGCTTTTACATGTATAGAAGCGACCTGGTGGAAATTTTCACACTAAAAAAGCAAAAGTGTGCGTTTCAAAACCAGCCGTAACGATACTTCTTATCGAGCATAACGTGTCATTTTAATTGGCAATTAAACCATAAACTTTTTCAGAAACCGTACATTTCTTAGTTAACCCTTGTAGTTTTTTTTTCTGACAGAATGTGAAACTCAACTTTGTAACAATCAGTATTATTTTCAATTTATTTTATTTTCAACACACAAGGATTAAGTACAACCTACAATACTTACTTAACCAAAAATAAAAAAATAAAAAGGCCCTTACTTGCCAAAGCATTGATTTTTGGTTGCTCTCTTCATAAGAATTAAAACGAATGGACTGCATTTTGCGCTGTTTAGTTTAACATGTTTATGTAAATAGATGTGTTACTTTTGCCTCTAGGGAACTCCATATTGCGGATACGGCGGATGTAACATTTTCGGCTGTGCCTGTGCTGGAGGGTGTCGACGTGACTGCGGCAGAGTATATAGTGAATTTATGTACGTATTCATGGGCTTATACTGTTTTATGCTGTTTTCCACATTTCATGCTGCTCTCTTCCATCACTATTCTTTTCAATCGACAATCCAACTTTAATGTAAACATTGATTTTGCTTTTACATTTCAATGTTTTAACATTTTGAGCACATCACAATGGATATAATCGCTGGTTGACAATAGGGAAGCCCAGGGGGCCCACGCCCCTACAATAGACCCTTACTTCCTTTTCTTTCTCCAAAACAACAGATATTATAACACAAAACATTGTGCCCCACATATAATAGTAAATTGTCCTCGACTATGGTTTTGTTTTCCTGACTTCACTCGACATTTTGTCGCCCACTTAAATACAACCCTGAAAGAATAACTTACACATACAAATTTGAATATTTCAGAGATTGGCACTTGGGGCGGGCAAGAATGCCAACCAAGTGCACGTGTACAAACAAACGGTCAGTGTGGGACGCTGAAGACGCCGGAACTGATCCAGAGATAAAATCCAGAGATCTGGATACAGGTAAAGAGGGACTGCAAGTATAAAACGTGTCTCACTTTTGACATACTGGATTTTGCATTTCCACATCTAGAATTTGTATTTCACATTACATCATATTTGTTAAATTCTGTGAATGAAACTTGCAGCTGTTATCAGCTTCAAGGAAAATTGAATAAAAGGCAGGCGCATCCTAATTGGACATTGACAATTTTCGCTTTTGCTGAAGACAAAAAGCAATGTTCTGTCTTAATTGTTAACTCTTAATATTATTTATGTACTTCTTTTAGCTTCCGTCCAATTGAACTACAATCAGATTATGTTAAACTGCACTTTGAGGTTAATTCAAAATATCTTCCCCATGGCCATGATTGTCAACCATTAAAATTATATTTATAAAATATCTAGGTATTTGTTCTTATATGACACCCATTCTTTCCCGTGTATTTCATAATCCAATTCTGTTTCAGACACTATAGTAATGCCCAAAGAAAGACGTGATACGGACATGGACGCAGATGCTTAAATTGGTCTGGAATTGCTGAGAACCAGATGTATTTAAGTACAATCGTCATCGTGCTTTTAAGGCATTATATTCAAAATTTCCGTAAAACCTTTATCTATTTTTTTGTCACGAGTCCGTATTTCCCAAAGCTTCTCTCTACGTGCTCTCCTGCCTCATGCTGTGAAACCATTTCTGTATGCAATAAAGATCTTGTCCGGAATTAAATATTGTATAAGCATTCTCACTTTAAGATTCAGGGCTAGTACCATAGTCAGTCGGACTACTGAAAAAATAGAACTTTGATGTGAAAGTCCTTAACCTATTTTGCCTAATGCAGAATCGTTATCATCGATCTTACATGAATTATGGAAAAACGGTTCGTTGGATTTCTCGACACAAACTATTATTTGACAGAATATTTATTTACCAAAAGCCAAAATAAAAGAAAGCGTGATGCAAAACGGCATAGTTTTTTTAAAACGTATGAATGACTGAATGGGTTTTTGCAACCACTATAATAATTAAGCGCCAAAGTTATCCTAAACAAAAGTCACAGAAGCTTTCTAAAAACTGACAGCCAGTAATTATTTGAAAAAAAACCTCTTTTTTTATTCTCCACATTATAAGGGCATATGCATTACCAACACGTGTACCTGGTTAACAGTTAACTTTAAAACATTACTTCACAAAACACTCGGTTTATTGGACGATAACGATCTGTCACTTCTTGAGGAACTATATCTATAAACTAAAGAAAGTAATATGAAAAGAGATCACGACTCTGTTTTGAAAGCTTCAGTTTCACGGGTCGAACACGATTTAAAGGAAATAAATAGCTTTCATTGACGATTATGATTGCGTTGGCAAATTGCTTCGACAGAAATGTCAAACAAAAATATAGTTCAACAGTCGCAATAATATCAGTTGAGAAGTATACAGTGGTCCTACTGTGGCAGATAGAAGCATAATGCATCAGTGGTGTGTTGTCACTGCCATCTTGATTGTGTTCGTCTTGTCTTCGCCCGAAAATCTTTTCATTCGAAAGCATTACTGAATGCGTTAGTGGTGTGTAGATCTTGATTGTGTTCGCCCTGCAACTGTGTTTCGCTCTGATACCGAAATCCCTTTTCTCTCGTGCTCTCACCTATCCCTGAGATGAGTTGTACGCGTGTCACGCTTGTGAAAGGACGGGTTTCTCAATGATGTCTTAAAATAATGCATTGAATTTTCCAGGTAGGCTTAGTTTCTTGTAGATGACAAATTCTATTCCTTTATAGGTTTGTTTACTCAACTGTTTCAATTATTATTTTCTTTAAACTTTTGGTATTTATTTCATTGTTTGCTCCCTTGTAATTGGCCCCGAGATATGCCGTGTTTGTGACAGGGTGTCTGACGTATATTGTATATCTATTTTTCAGGTAGGCAAAGTTTCTTCTAGATTTTCATTTCAATTTCTTTGCAAGTTTTCTGTTTCTCTCTTAATATTTTTTCTTTGCCTTTCCCCATGTATTTCACCGTTGTGTTTTATTTCCGTTATATTTAGTTCTCATCAATTGAGGAAAGTCATTATTGGTTATTAACCGGTAGTAGTACAATGGAAGTAGTTAGACTTTTTCTATGAAGTTCTCTAGATTTTTTTTTTACGAAAAGTCGAATAGAAGTGCAGGATGCAAACGAAAAAAGCCATGCCCTTTTGACCGGGTATCGCGGTGTATGGCTGCTCATTTCTTTTCTCCACAACCCAGTGGTATTAACCTCACTTACCCGATTGATCTTCATATTCTTTTTTAACTTGCACTATACCTAAAGACCATCCCAAAATTTTGAATTTGAACTAGCGCTTTATTGCATAAAGAAAACGTTTTACAGAAATAAGCAAAAGTAAACGAAAAGCAGCCATTCAACAATCGAAATTCAGTGACAAGATTAATCAATTACGTATTTTTTTATTTAAAGCTGAAAATAAGATGTGTCGTACGAGAAAGCAATGCCCAGATTTCATCTAAAGGCTGTGACTACTGTCATTCAATTACTTTTTTCAGACCCATGTCAACTCCTCCAAAATTAATTACGAATGTAATCATCTCTGAAAAAGAAGATACATGTATATACATATTCATCTTAGTAAATACGTAAATCACAGGATAAGAACATGTTCATATTCATGAAATCCATCCATGACGACAGAAACTAAATCTTTTACAAAACCTTAAGTCGATGTGAATAAAGTACGTTTTATCGACCAAGCACATGTATATTGATGTGTTCTTCTGATGTGGTTATAGACTACAACAACAACAACAGCGACAACAACAATAATAATTATAAATAAATAAGTAAATAAATAAATAACAAAGTGTCCATCGTGTTTTATACACACACTGGACAATAGAAGTGTGACCCCTACTGAACCAATACTTTTGGGGAGATAAATGACTGTGGAATGATATGCTCCTGGTATCATTTTATTAACATCAAATTTCACAAAAAGACCAACAATACAATCCCATGGTACAGCGGCTTTATACTCATTAGTTACATTATAAGTAGACCAGGCATTATAACTTTGATTACTCTGATTCAGGGGGTGACACTTCCATTGTCCAGTGTGTGTAAATACACGTATTTGCAGTTACTACTCCGTACCTGTCTGTGTCATGGTCACTGGCCACGTCCATAAGAACAGCCCCGTCTGACAATGAGCGTTTATTCGAACACCCGCACGCAAGCGGATAACCGAACATCATACTGAAAAGAATTTAAATGTATGTGTAAATGATTTGCTCTATGGCATGCTCCGTATCTTTTAAGATTACACATACCTTAAAATTATTAAAATAATTTTACCTCTAGACATCCATATGTTGCTGTTACCATAGCTGTTTTTATTTAGTCAAAATCCATTAAGAGGTGACTATTTTCTGACAATAAATCAATCGAGGAAGGAAAACAATATGACATGGGTTTTAATATCTTGAATACATACTCATAGTTGAATTTGGGATCGCAGCTCTTGCGACAACCGTTTTCGCAAGCGCAGCCAAAGATATTGCAGCCCCCATATCCGCAATACGGAGTCCCCTGGAAGAAAAGTTACAATATGCAGTCCGCCAACTACAGACTGTATTTGATATAGTGTTTAATTTAACATAAGCCTACTTTAAGGATGTAAACCAATGAGGTGATGGCTGCAAAGTAGAATAGTTCTAATTGCGAACAACTTGGAACATGTATTACAAAGGATAGGCTGCAGTGGCGGATTTAGGGGGGGACAGGGGAATCATGGCACCGTTCGCCCTCTAAAATCCCAATTTTTTGGGGCACTTCACTGGGCCCCGAACTCCACGCCAAGGGGGGGGGGGTCTGCTTTGCATCCGTGGACCCCCTTTAAATAATACGGGATCCGCCCCTGGGCTGTAAATTGATACCAGTATAAGCTGAATCACGTTAGATAACAGTGAAGTCCAAACAGAGCACTGCAATCAAGTGGGTTAATTTTACGAAGGTGGAAGAAGTACCACGACAGTTCTTACCGTATTATGAAATATTAAAAAATCTCAACCTTTGGCGAATTTATGTCTCTTTTAACTTTAATTTTCTTTTGATTACTTTCAAACCTACAGTATCTTTGTAGTTTGCATTTTTGTATGAGGTGTGTGAGGTGTTTAAGAATTGAATAATTATCATTTTATTATTTGTTATATAAACAAAGAGATAAAAATTTACAATAGCTTTGGATATATACTCCCCTACCAATGACGTATCACCTCGTATTAAAGTGTAAAATGACAAGACAAACAAAGTCTTTGACAAAAGATTTCATTCTACTTCTAAAATGATTTTTCACAAAAAAATTTGAACATCCAATGGATAAACTGACCACACGAAAAAAAAATCAAAGTTAAGTATTTGCACAGCAGCCTCTGGATTGAAGAAAGCAGTTAACGTGATATGGCATCAGATTAGAAAGTTCTGTGTGGTTTAAGTAGAGATGGCAAGAAATGTCAAATGGCTTGGAAAGAGAAGGGGCTCTTAAATCCTGCTTAGTTGTTTGATTGAAAGAGTACCTTTTTTTTTTGTAGAATTCACATATTGGCCCGTATTCCAAGATGTTCCTTAAAATAGGCCTAAGGTCAACTTTTATAAAGGCTTCCTTAGATGAGATGTTCCTTGGTAAAGGAAGGCCTAACGAAATGGTATTCTAAGACCACACTTTAGCCTCTCCTTTGATAGGGAATTACTTTGACAAAAGTCAGCCTTTAGGTAAGGGACACTGACATAAAGGAGCTCCTCGTTGGTTAGAGTAGGCCTTTGTGACACCCTCCTCGTTAAAAACGCCTCAGTAATGTTGTATAATTGGGGTCAACTGATCAACTTCAGTCATGCAACAGCGCATATGGACATTATCATTGCATGTGGATGTTTTGATCTAAGCCAAATTTAGTGAGTAAAGCAAGTATGCCAAGAAGAGAAAAGAATGGTTTGGAGGATGAGAAAACCAAAGTCGTAGACCCTTTCCTGATATAGAAAAGCTGCTACTGATGCAACTAGTCAACATAGAAAAGCCTATCCTCGATCAAATGTATTACTTCTGCCAAAGAGGTTGTTTTCACCCCTGTTTGTTTGTCTATCTGTCTGTTTGTTTGTTTGTCATCAACATAACTCAAAAAGTTACGAGCCTATTTTGATGAAATTTTCAGGGTATGTCAGAAATGGGTTAACTTAGAAGTGGTTAGTTTTTGGCGGTCATCAAGATCAATAATCAATCAATAATCAAAAATCAAAAATAACTCAAAAAGTTATGGGCCGATTGTAATGAAATTTTCAGGAACTGTCACAAGTGGGCCAAGGAACAGAAGATTAGTTTTTGGTAGTGATCCGGATCAATGATCAATCAATAATCAAAAATCAAAAAACTAAATCATTATAGAATGAAAATTGGGTGGAGACTTTGCTGTCTTCGCAGAGGTCCCCGCTCTCGGAGTGCTTTTCTAGTTGAATTTAATGATTTTGAAATTAGGTAGGCATGTTGGTTTACATAGTCCTCCATGGAGCTGATTTTTACAAGAGAAATGTACACGATGGCTGCTTAAGGAAGACTAAAAGTTACTCCAGACCAACCTTGCATTTTAAGGAATCCTCAGCCGAAAATATAGGAAATCTTTTAGCAAAGGCAGATTCCAGAAATGACCGATTCCTTTGCTAAGGATGATTGTGATTCCTTTCAAGTGAGATAAAGAAAGATCTTGGAATACAAATTTCATATAAGGTCGACTTTAAGTCTCCCTTAACGCTAAAGGGAGATTCTGGAATACGGGCCCTAGTCTTTCCACAGCTAGCAGCACTATCTGAAGCAGCTGGCTACTAGTTCAACGGCGTTTGCAATTAACAGTGATCAAAAGTTGTTATGCCTACCTTTGTGCAGTCTTTGCAAAACGGACCCTTGTATCTACCACAGCAAACTGCTTGGGCTTCCTGTATGACAGTGGCTATTACACAGGCTGCCACCAAAATGCCGACTAGAGATCCAGCCATTTTCTGAAATTTTAGAGGTAAATACACATGTATATTATTTATTAGATAGCATTGGTGCTATCGATGCAGGAATGTTATTTATTCCTGAAATGCCTCTCAAATGGCTTTATATAATTTATATATTGTCATATAACGGATTTATATCAACTGAATAGATACCGTTTAAGGCCAATATAAGGACATTAAACAAAGAAACAAAACGACTGTTTTAATCATTGCAGGGGAAGATGTTCTATATAATAAATACATCAGCAAAATCACAGAATGTAAATGAGAGAGGTCTATCCTCTGATTTTAAACATAAGGGATATAATGGCTAAATTGCCAAACTAATAATGATTCCATGAGAAGGAATGCACGTACCCGCTATCAAAACTAAAGAAAACCCAAAAATTTGAATAAAAATGAGTTCCATTAACTAAAAACAAAATGGCATTCGATTTTTGATACAACTTTTGTATCGGTGCAATCCTCTACATTTGGAGCACCCATGTTGTCAGATTAAGGAAACGCACAACTTTAAATTCATGAAAGTGCATTATACTAAGTTTTAAACATATTTACCATTGTTATCCTAGCTAAACCTTAGGTGGAAGGGAAAGAGACCCAACACAGGTTCAATCATCATCATCATGACCACCTCAAATCCAATGTAAATGCCCGAAACACAACAGTGCCATGCGATCTACGTTCCATGGGCTAAGCATTTTCAAAACTTGTAAAAAGTTTAAGCTTGACAAATAGTGGAGGCAACGGAGGCCGTGAATCCGTACAGTTTCCCACGGCCATCGCCTGCTTTCACACGGTCATCGCACGAATAGGGTGTTACGGGCAGCAAAGGTGCACAATACGGACAATGTAGAGCAAATGTTACTTAGGCTTAAGTAATAATGCAAGAGGAGTTATACTTACACGTTCTCTGTTCAGTCAAACGCACCGCGATGCTCTCGTCTTTGCTCTAGGTGTTCTGGTGGAACAGAATGATGCAAGTGAGTAACAAGCATGCACTTATATTCCGTTTCAGAGACATTGGAAAATGCTGGTAGTGGCAAAATAAAGTTTTTACTCCGCGTGAACGTAATTTAGATTAAAAAAAACTGCAGCCGTTATCATCATGAATGGCAGTGTTTCAGTGCAATAGATTTGGTGTGTCATTATGAGGGTGGTTACAAAGAGTGCGTCGTTCAGTTTGTAAATATTCAAATGTACATATGAACATAAGATTTAGGAAACTATTGAAATTTACAAATCGTCTCTAATAATCGGTTTATGAGACAGTAACATGAAGCTTCTGTTCTGGCTGACAATGGTAGGTTCCTTTTCCCGCCCTTTAATTGTAATCTAAAGTGAACTTAGTATTTAGTATATACATGTATAGTGTAACTACTGACAACGGACAATCTATATATATTATGATTATATATATATTATGCTTGCTTTGGATTCTCAGCTGATTCATCGCAATAACTTCAGATCAAATACTTCATTACTGAGGTACTGTGACTGTTCTGATAAAACTTCAGAATTTTCTAAAAATAGCATTGAATATGCATGTAAACGCGAAAACGAATCCATTCGGGAACATGACACCAGCTTATCTGTCATTTATAGAACTTTTATAGATTGGCCCCCAAAACGCTTGATAAATTTGTGTCCCGGAAAGCCACTGAGAGGGTAGACCGAGGACTTACATTGGTTATAAGCTGAGGACAACGCTGCATAGAAAGAAAAAAGAATGGAAACAGAACTTCCAAACTGTCAAAACTTACATATAATGAGCAAAAAGGTTCATTAGCTTGGTTGTTGGATAAATATGAAAATTCTCAAACACAAGCCTAAAATTTCCCGTACCGTTAGCTTACGGCCAACCTGGTCGAAGGCCTTCGACCAGGTTGGCCGTAAGCTAACGGTACGGAAAATTTTAGGCTTGTGTTTGAGAATTTTCATATTTACATATAATGGATAGGTTTTTGGAACCACTATAATCATTACGCGTCAGATCTATCCTGAACAAAAGGCGCCAAAGCTTCCTAAAAACCAACTGCCATGTTTTGAAAGGTTTTGTTTCTTTTAACGCCACAAAATGTTTTCACTAGAAAAACAAATACAACATATACACGTCAAATCTGCCACAAACAAAATACATCAAAGTTAATTCCTAAAAACCGACTGTCATTATATGAAAGTGCCCTTTTTTCCAGCTCAGCGCTCGCTAATTGCCGATTCAAACACGTGCGGTTAAATAAACATAAACTATATTCATTGGATGATTATGAATTATATATAAAAGGTTTTTATTTTTTACATTTATCAATTCATTGAAATACTGAAGTCAACAGATTATCAATCAATTATCAGACTAGCGATTATCAATTCCGATAATATCTATCAAGTGCAAATATAATTTATTGGTCACATATTGGTGAGATGAGATTATCAATGTTATGTAAGCTTTCCAGGGAGCTTAGCTCTTATAAAATAAGTTCCAGATGTTTCTTCCTTAATTTCAGTCAGCCTGATTGGACAGTGCCACTTGGCCTCTGTATGATCAGCCAATCACATTCATATGAGTACAGTCTCACAGAGGATAGGGAGACCCTTCTCCCACATCATTTATATTTGATTTAACCTCAGTGTATTGCTACCAGTGATATCCTATTACTTTAAACATTTTAACATACTTTTAACAATTGTTATTTTTCCACATACTTTTGATGAATTACTTGGTATATCCAACATGCGATCAGTGAATAAGTCAGAATATATGGAATATATTAACCTTTATAAGGTATATGCACATAAATGCACTATTAGAATGTGTGTACAGAATGTCCAAAAAAAAAAAAAAAAAATTCACGTACAATACGCGTTTCTTGCATTAACGTCCACAGCGTTGGCTGTACAGTCATCACTAAGAAAATGTAATCACACAGACCTATACGTGAACTTGCATTCAGGTACTTGTACGTTTCTAACAGAGGTGAGATGCGTGTGCACACACTGAACAACAGAAGTGTCACCCCCTGGATCAGAGTAATCAAAGTTATTAACCTGAAGAGGCGGAATATAAGCAATGTCAGAATATCGATGCAGTTGAATTGTTCAGTCAGAACCGTTTCTTTTGTGAAATTTGATGTTAATAAAATGATACCAGGAGCATATCATTCCACAGTCATTCATCTCCCCCAAAGTAGTGGTTCAGTAGGGGTGACACTTCTATTGTCCAGTGTGTGTAACTTCAAAAGACCATATTGCTACACACTGCGAGAATTCTACGCAAGTACTTGAGGTTTGAGTAGTCTTGTTGACACCAAACTTTAACACGTCTAACTATGTACCATCACATAATATGATGTGCAACTTCAATAATAATAATAATAATAAAAGCCAATGATAAGAATTATAATAATAATACTTTGAAACTTATCAATAAACCTATCAATATAATTTGTTAACTTTGTAGGATTGACTAAGCTTTGAGAAAAATAATGTAAAACCTCCTACCCGTTTAAAGCTTCCAAATGATTGAATTTATTATTGGAATCGCTTTAGTAATTATGTGTCAAAGCCGTCTCAAACAAAGAGCACTACCATCCTAAAAGCTGACTGTCATGGTTTGAAAGAAACGTGGGTTTGTCTACCACAGAATGCGCGCACTGACAAAGCAATAAAGCTCTTTAACCTTCAGATCACTTAAAAAATATGATCATTCTCGGATGATTGGAAAAACACTCAGTTTGTTGGGTAGAAGTGAATTTCATGTTAAATACTAGTTACTGCTTGCTTCATTCATTACAAGGCTGAGACTGAAGACAGTAAACTACTGGTTATCGATTTCTATTATATCTGAAAGGACCGGACTCTACGGCACTCTTCACCGGCCATGGTACAAGGTTCATGCTACACACAAAAGATCCAAAAAAAAAGATCGTCTACATACAATAGGATGAACTCCTTAATACCTTTAAAACATCCTGAACAAACTACTGCACTACAAAGAGCAAAAGATCATTCTCTAATGGAAAGACAACCGCGTTTTATACCAAAGCATCTGTATTCAAGATAATGCTTTCAGCCACAGTGATAATTCAACACACACACACACACACACACACACACACACAATCAGATGAATGAATAAATGAATACATAAATATGAAATTAAACTTTTAGTCCAGAAACTGCAAGCTCCAGGAGTTTATGTTGGGTCGGCAGAGAAGAGACTTTCCTCCTCCTCCTACTTCTACTACTAATAATAATAATAATGTGACTGAGATGAGATACGTGTTACTTCAACGGATAATAATAATAATAATAATAATAATAATAATAATAATAATAATAATAATGTGACTGAGATGAGATGCGTGTAAATTCAACAGATAATAATAATAATAATTATAATATTAATAATAATAACACTTCAAGAAACGTGTCAATATATGCGGTTTGTTAACTCTCTCTTGAGAATGCTTTGAGAAAAAAATAATGATGTAAAGCCACCTAACTGTTCAAAGCTTCTAAATGATTGAATTGGTTTTTGCAACCGCTATAATAATTATGCATCAAAACTGACTCAAACAAAGAGCGCTACCATCCTAAAAACTGACTGTCATAGTTTGAGAGAAACGTGTGTTTGTCTACCACAGAATGCGCGCACTGACAAAGCAATAATGCTTATTAACCAATCAGATGCTAACAACGCTTAAAAAGTACCATCATTCTTGGTTGATTGTAAAAACACTCAGTTTGTTGGGTAGAAGTGAATTTCATGTTAAATACTAGTCACTGCTTGCTTCCTTCATTAAAAGACTGAAGACTGAAGACCGTAAACTACTGGTTATCCATTTCTATTATATCTACCAACTGTAAGTATCATTCATTATGTATGGACGGTGTAAACTACTATACAACACCTTACATATTTAATTTAACCCCGTATAGAATTGATACTGGTGATATCCTGCTCATTTAAACAAATTGGTATTCAGAAATAGGCTAGCATAACGTAGTCGATAGTCTTTCGAAGTCGGTGCATGTTTTTATTTTCTATACATCACTAGAGCACAATAGTAAATAAATATCGCTTAATGCGTATTTCGATTATTATTGCTCGAACCATAGAGTGGGTACGTACCCGTTATTTTATTTAAGACGTTGTAAACAAAGTAGTTAGGTCTAAAGCTGCGTATAGAGTTAAAAGACATTATCTCAAAGTTGGTGAAGTACAGGTATCTTGGGACAATTTTATATCGTATCTGCCAGGGAACTTGGATTGATCCTTATAAAATC